>DWQX01000345.1:0-46801 GCA_018245475.1 Pharmacophagus antenor | reverse complement strand
GTTTTTAAATTATTTTATGTTACATAACAAGTTCCCTATTTAATAAGGTAAACAAATAATTTGTAGAGCACTAACTTTTGGAGTTTTATTCAATATATTCAATATTGTAATTTTTTCAAGGTGGTCTCAAACTTTTGGCCGGCAGTGTACGTAAACGGTAGGTATACGTACTGTTTGTCAAGGTTACAGCTGTAGCTAATATGTCATCGTTGATTTTGATACCATTAACATTATCTAGAACGCTCGCGTGAACATAAACAAGGAAAATTTATTACTATATCCTTTTATATTTGCATGAATAAATATGAAGATCACTTACAGTTATAATATAACTAATGCAATTATAACAATATACGTACAAAAACGTAAGAGTTAATTTGCAGTGAATTTTTTTCTTTCGAATGCACAATGTACAGCCCTAACCTTCGCATATATGTGGCGTACATAAAATTTACAAGTATTAAATCATTAAGAGCTTCAAGAATCTCTTTTCGCATTGTTTGTCAAGAATTTTATAAGCAATCGTGCCATTTCTCTTTTCTGTGTACGAAATTTGTATTAGAAAACTATAACCTGGAAACGATGTATGCCATAGGTGGTGCTAAGATTTATAGTATAGTTCCAAACAATTGAATATTTTTAGCGTTATAGTGATTGATTTAAAGTATATGTTGAAGTTGGCAATAAGCAACTATGCTTAGTCAAAATAAAATATTTTGTCCTAAAATCCGTACATATTGCAAACAAATACTGAAGGTTAAAGTAACAAAAGGGAAACTCGTTATATTTTCAATTAAATCACTTGTGTAAGGTATTTTTTATAAACCTTTACTTACAACTCACATTTTCAGAAAACATAGTTAATATGATAGGTATTGCTTTTCCACTTGGATAGTATAGCTGGCCTTCTGTCCAGCCGTCAGTGATAGATGAACGTGCCATGTTAGTCTAAAGGGAAAAAAGGCTTAGTTTCTGTTAGTAATGTAATACATTACTTTTGTTGCACACTAAGATCAGTAATTTCAACACAGGTTTCTGACATACAATAAAGTTTTTAAAGTAATGTAAGGTGAAGGTACTAAAAAATAAACTAATTTCCTCTTCAATTTTATTTCATCTTCCTCTGTTAAACTATGGAACAAACTATGGAACGAACTGCCAGCAAAGATAAGGGAAGCTGTAACTAAGTCAACTTTTAAACGTAACCTCTGGGACCATTTATTAATAGCATAACTTCTCTTTTCATAGTAACCTTTATTTCATTCCTACTTTTTTTCTGTTTGTATATTTTTATGTACACATATAATATACATATAATAGTGTACTATATTATTATTCTTTATGTATGATCGTATGCAAGGATATATATTAATATATATCCATTTAAAAATAAGTAAGCGCCAAAAGTGTAATGGCGTAATGAAAATATAGAACGAGACTAATTTGATGAAAAGTATATATTACGCGGATTCTATTTCTTGAATTAAAGGTCGGGAGAAAAAGCAGATTGTTTTTATACTGCTACGGTGGCACAAAGAAGCTTACGGCCCGCCTGTAGGTGAGCGAATGCCATAGCCTGCAGACGCTTGCAAACACCAAAAGCATCACGAACATCTTGCCGACTCTAGAGAAACCGAAACATGTTCTTTTTAAAGAACATACTATAGCTCCTTGGGATAACCTCAGCAGGAAGTGCATTTCATAGGGATGTTTCTTCTTCAAGCAAAGAAGGAATAAACTTTACGCCTATTAATATAATTAATTCGCACAATATAGTTCTTAAAACAAATTGTTTTTTTATTGTCATATTTAATGAAAGAGATCAATACTTAATATGGTTGAAATCAACAATTTACAAAAAGAATTTAAAGATTTTTCTTTAAATACTTTTTGTAAAGTATTTGTCTTTGCAATAAAAAACGCTCAGTGAAATAGATTTTTATAATCATGCTTGTGAAATTAATATAGAAATGCAAATAGTAAGTTTTCACATAAATTTACACGTTTTCTAATATCTTGCTATTTTTTTCATTTTTTAATTATATCTACGAGCTGCATTCAATAAATATTGAGGATGAGTAAGATGCAGTTATCTTTAATTAAATGCTATTTTATTTTTCAACATAGTCACCATTACGTGTATATACTTGGCACATCTTTTTTCTACAAATAAAATTCCTATTTGAAAAAAGCCTTCGTCCTGATCCCTTCAAAAATCTTGTACAGCAGCAATCACTGCGTCATCATCATCAAATTTCTGACCTCCGAGATGCTGCTTTAGCTGCGGAAAAAATAAAAATCACTAAGAGCGAGGTCCGGTTAATATGGTAGGTGCGCCATCAATTCAAAGCCAGCATCTTTATTAGCAGCCAACTTCATTAGCTTTGGACTCGTGCGCGAAGGCATTATCTTGGTGAAACAAAACAACTTTTGCTAGTTTTCCACACCGTTTTTCGAGTATTTTATCACGCAACTTTTTTATTGGTTCTGCATATTAAGATCCCGTAATAATGGCTACATGACTGAGGTATTCGATCATTACTAACCCTTGTCTATCCCAGAAAAGAGAACCCACAAGCTTTTTTCTTGTCGGCGGTTAGAATTGCCTTAAATTTCTTAGCAACTGGAAATGACGGACTCTTCCAGCTCATGGACTGTTGTTTCGTTTCAGGATCGTAATGATGAAGCCAGGTTTCATTCATAGTTATGAATTTTTAAGTAGCCCCATAGGAAAAAATCAGCAGGCGTTAAATCAGAGCTCCTCGATGGCCAGTTGATGTCTCCTCGACGACTTATCACTCTTCCAGGGAATAAAGCGTAAAGAGCAGCTAATGAGTTAATAGTAACATGAGTAGTGGCTCCATGTTACTGAAAAAAGGGTTTGCCGTTGTAGCAATTCTAGTTTTGCATTTCTGTAGCTAAAAAAGTCCTGATCATATGGCAATACCGATCAGAAGTAACGGTTCGAGTTCGACCTCGGATATCCTCAAAAAAATAAACCGATAATTCCTTGACTTAATATGGCAGCCCATACAATAACTTTCGGCGAGTGCAAGGGCTTCTGATGCAGTTCTAGCGGATTCTCGGAAGCCCAGTATCTGCAATTTTGTTTATTTACGTGACCGTTGATGTGAAAATTCGATTTATTGAAGAACCAGATGTTATTGAAACTCCCTAAAACAGTTTTTCATTATCCTGCAGAATTCGACTCGTTTATCAGAATCATTAGGCTTCATTTCTTGAATTATAAAAATTTTGTAGGGGTAAAAATGCAAATCTTTCGAAATAATGCGATGAACTGTAGATGGATGTCTTTTTGCGCGCAGAAGATTTGTCCGGCATTGTATTCTCAGTCTCTTCAAACTTGCACACCCAATTCTTCATTAAATTGACACTTGGCACATGTTTTAATCTTGTTAAATTAAAATGGCCCGCCAAGTGATTGAGATCACTGCCCTACCCCTGCTACCTGCGGTTGACGCGTAGTAGTCGATTCAAAAACGGAAAACATTGAGACACCCTTCATTATGATTTTCTTATATTTATTTCTTGCAATAATTTTTTCGTCTTCCAAACTTTATTTCTCGCTTCCATTCTTTTCCATTTTCTATTATACCACATCCCATTTTCTTGTTCCACGCTTCACGCTTAAATGTGGAGAGACATACCGTTTTTTGTTTTCCTTTTGTTGCATTTCTCTAATATCTATTTCTAATACATTATTTCATATTTATATATTACGATTTTTTAATTATCACAGTTTTTTTTTATCTCTTTTTTTAATTACATACATTTCTAATTTTTTTCCATGATTATTTTAACCACTTTATGACACGTTAAATTTATATGCGGGGGGACTACGCTCCTCGCCTACGCCGTGACACGGACTCGTGGACTAGACGACCTGATCGATTGACGGCAAATCCCCGGCTTGTGCTATCTTAGTATAAAACATCAATATTCAAACCTGTCAAAATTACTTCTTAAAATTTCCTCATCTTTGTTTTAATAAGACTCATCATTGAAAACAAGAGGATAAAAGACTATACCATAAACATTTTATTAACAGAAATCTCATTATTTAGCAAAAAAAAAATCAGTACTATAGTAATGTTATTGATTAGGTTTTAAACAGCCACTTTACTCTTTAATCTATACGAATAATGTTAGTCACAAAGAACTTAAAATTTATTTTGTAAAAGACTATTTTACAATTTTACACAATATTATAAAAATACCGATAGTGCACATACTGTTACTAATAACATTGAGGACGGAGACAGCGAACCGTGTTCGGCCAAAATACTCTTGCCCTCATATGTTTCTTTACCGCAACACAGACAATACTGATGTAAGAACAGATAGACAATATGAGGATGATAGCTAATTAGGCGCGAAACTTCTCTACCAATCTTATTGTTAAGAACTTTCAATAGATAAAACGCATTTTAAAATATTTACTAGATAAATTTAGAACATACGTTCGATAATGTTTTTAGAAACGTAATCCTGTACACTTCAATAGAGCTCAATACGTCATGCATGTTAGTGGCAGGGTATTTCATTATATCATTATATGTTCCTAAAGTAAGCTTTGGTTGATTTATATATAATAGTTTACATAATGTTTATGTATTTGAATTTATTTTACATTTTTCTCAGGGACCACTCTAATAAATCGTTTTTAAAGTACAGACATGTTCTATATACGCAGCCTTGCCCGATACTAGTATGCTTTATGACGCGACGTTATGAAAATAATATAAACATGTAACTTTGGATCTGTGCGCAGTTACTGGCTTCTATTTTAGAGGAATGCACAGAGTCGTGCATTGAAATTTATAGGGTGAATGTATCTCGCCACCCCAATTTTAGCGTCACCCTCGTGTAGACGATTCACAATAAACTGTATACGTTCTATATCTCCTTTGTTATGATTTTATGCAATATACCTCGAATCTTTAAATGTTTGTTAAGCACCTTGAATATTTATTTATGCTCTAAAAACAAATACTTTCATAAATTCTCAATAATATTATTTGTAATGTACGATTTTTTAATTTTCATAATACTAGTTTTGTATATTTACTTTATGCTTCGCCTTAATCTGACGTTTATATCCCTAAACCAAAACAGTCCAGTACAATATCTTTTAGCAATAGAAGTTATCGAACTTTGAAGTAATACTTACAGTGTGTTATATTTCATTAAATATATTAAAATTGAAGTTTAATATATCGCACTTAACACGATGATATAAGTCTAAATCAAATCCGCAATAAAACTAATCGCATTACCTGAAAATAATACATAATCTTGTCAGGGCCAAAGAGCCATGCAGCCTAAAAATTATATCAACCATACTGATACGCGTTTAGTAATTAAATATTTAAAATTTGTATTTGTCTTTTCTTTACAATTTTATTATAAATCAAGTACATATTTGCCATAATTTGAGTGGTTATTATTTATAAGAAAAGAATTGTATGTACATCCAAGGTTCGTTAATACTAGTTATCAGTACTGTACAGAGCCATTTGACAAACATTTTTACTTCGTATGTAATCATCAGCTCGAGAAATGTACAGCTCCGTAGCTCTTTGAGCCACCTTAAATTTACGCAGTAGCAAAATTATAAAAAAAAATTGGATATTGTTTTAAAATTTTCGTGTAGAATTAAATAGACTTTGTACTAGTGGTAACCGCAAATCTCAAGTAGTCATGTAGGTATCAAAAAAATCGTCCTCTGAATTTAATTAAATTTTAATTTAGTATTAATTGAATATTATTGCCTTGTAGACAATTGTACATTTACGGTAATATTTATGAATTTTATAATTGTGTACAGAGATAAGACATTATCAAGTTTGCATAGATTACACAAATTTTAAAAGGGATATGTAATGAAAATTATTGTTGTTATTTTTTATTTGAACAGTATATTATAAATAAAAATCAAACAAACTTCTGAGTTTTTTTTTGTGTTGATTCTATCGATCCGTTCCTCCTGGTCGGCAGACCAATGAGTACCGGGCAGGTAGCACGGCCAAAACAGTACAATCTTTTAGCGTACTGACAATATGAACACAATCACATCACTGGATAATGGCTGCGGTATCCAAAATGAACACAAAACTTTGGCACTTGATATCTGACGCCAACCAAATAAATATCTATTTAGCTTTAATTAAAGTCACCGAATGTTTTAATGCGTATTTCGCACTATTCTATAAGAAATGTGATTTCGTTTCAATTACGTTACACGCAATGTCAATTAACTAAGTATCCGATTTACAAATTTACGACCATCCGAGAGCAAGTCCCGCGCCCGACTGACGTAGGCCAAGACTAGGTACTGGCGGGGGCGGCTACGTATCAACTATTGCGCGCATCCGCTCACTGCTCTACGTAAATACCGAGCTACGAATTCTCCATCCATAAATATAAAAAAAATTGATTAGTCAACGGAACAAATTTTACGCATGTTTACAAGCTACCTAATCAAGTCATTCTATAATAGACTCAAGCGATTCTTTGCGGAACTTAATATACGTGCGTGACTCAATTAAATAAAAATTAATTAGCTTATATGCTTTATTTAATCGCAAATACTACAACTACAAAACAATCTCAATGCGATTCGCCGCTAAACATAGCAACCTAAGATATTACGTATTTGACGCAACACAGTATTGAAGAAATGGAGAGGCGTGTGGCGACTTCTTATATTCCTATACTCTAACCACTAAATTAGTCAACTTAATGTCTAATTAACTATGATTTTTTTAAACGAATTCCAAAATATTTTAGAGAAACCTACGTAGCGGATAAAAAGTTATTACATAAGTGAGAAAAGACCTTTACCAAAGACTAGTGTCCACAATGGAGATATAAGTAATTATTTAACAAAATAATTTAATTCAAGAAAGATTCATTATCATCATTTTCAAACACATGTTCAAAAAATATTTGGTCTTTTTACGATAAGCTCCGAGTCTCAGATTTTCATTTAACACTCCTTTGACCATGGTTTTACTTAGCCCCATCTGAAGAGTTAAAATTTTTTGTTTATAACCAATTTTAATAGATTCGCACCTTCACTGTATCGAGGATCACTCTAGGATCACTCTAGGTCTCTAATTGTGTGAGGTTGGCCGGTCCTCTTACGATCTCCAACGCTTGAATCTTCAGTTTATCGTTTAATAGTGCTATAATCAAACCGTAGTGTTATTTCCAATTTTTACAGAATATTGAAAATCTCTATAGGTCCAAAACCTCAGCCGTGCAACACGATAACCGTACGTCATCTTCTCTCACCACTCTATATTTGAAAATAAATTTCTGTTTAATTTTCTGCAAGCGCTAACGTTCTATTTTAAAATTAGTCGAAATATATGTGACCAATATTTAAAAATTGAAAATAATAAAAGTTTTAACAGATCTTTGACAAAACTATATTTATGTTTCAAAGATTCTTGCCTTTTATTATTCAAAAAACACACTATCATCTTTAACGACAGCAACGTATTATTTTAAAATGCATAAAAAATATTCCTATATCAACAATCTAAGACATACATTAACAATTAATGAACAACATTAAAAAACAGTAGTAATACAATGACCGAAAACTTGTCTTTCTTTAAAAGTTTCTATGGACAGAGAACATTATTTTCTTACGACATTCTTAAGAAAAAACGAAAATCCCACAAATAAATCTAGAGAAACCTGATCATTGCAGACGAAGCTGAAAGTTACCGTTTTTCCGGTTTTATTAAGGATAGATATGTAAATGGAATTTTATTCATAGATTTTAGAATAGCTCCGGGTTGAAATCTGGTCGCATACAATATTATTCTAACAAATAAATTTATTTCAAGCGAAAATACTCATATCTTATATAAATTCCAAATTTATAAACTAGAGAGAAACTGACAGGAATCCCTATGAGGAATATATAACCGAAGTTAAAATCGATTAATAATAGCCTTTTTAAATGAAGAGTATTATTTATCAATTATTTTTCCTAATCAATGTGTTAGTTATAATAATATTCAGACAAACACTGCTGCAAACTAAACATGTGCAGGGCCGATAGGACCACAGGCAGCGAAAACCGATAGCAGCATATTAAGATTCAAGTGTCACTTATGTCACAACTATAAGATTTACAAGTAGTAATATGTAGATCAAAGTCAGCTCCCCTCACCCTCTGTTGTTGCTCTTACTGACGACTATTAGAGCTTCATCGGAATCAGTGCGCGGTTCCCAAATCTTATTATTAACAAATTTTGGTAGCGTTACTTTTTTACTGGTCTAGATTTTTTAAGTAATTAACCATTTCTAATTTTACGAGGTATTTCTAACAGTATATTACTTACATAGAATCTCAAAATAAAAAATTTGCTATAACGCCATCAAGTACTAATTTATTAAACACACTATACTTAATCGCATGAGTTATGTTTTATTTTTTCTAGGACAAAAAATTACTAAAATCCTAAATCCTTAGAGTTTTTAATATTTTACTACTTTTAATAAAATTCAGTATGAGGAAAATCTTTTAACCCAATCTCCAGGAAGAAGATAATTTTTGTGGAATAAATAGTACCCTAAATATTATTCAATAAAATAATGATCTAATTTCGTAGTTACGTGAAAATCCTTCCAATACTTTTTTCGTCATTGACGCTCAAGGAGACATACGGACAAAAACGTTGTTTTGACTACTTTATCCTCAAAAAGAAAATATTTAATGTACAAATTTGACTAAGTTACAATTTTAATATATGAGATAAATTACCCAATAGTTGACAATTTGAGCAGAGGAGTTCAAACTACGCTTCGCTTTCGCTAACATTTTATTAAGATTGATTGAACCTTTGTCTTTAAATTGATGTAACCAAAAGCTATTTAATATTTTTAATATTAAGAAAATTAAATATGCCGGTTATAGTATTGACCAGTAACTGACGTCTATGACAGTAGATGACACCTATCAAATTAAACTGTTTATTAAAAGCCTTCAAAGAGCAGAACACAATTACAGTTTTTTTTATTATAACAGGGAAATATAGCGCTACTCTCTAAATAATTTAATAAAATAAATTCATAACAAAATATCACAACGTGTTTCTAACCTTAAATAATAGAAGAATCGAGCCACCAATAAAAACTACGTGCCGACTTGTAAAAACAATTTCTTAATGTGAATAAGTTCCTGCACATTGATATTCATAATGTAGTGATACATACATACACACTTTATTATACATATAATGAGAAACAGGTACAGTTTATAGATTCTTTAACAATTATTACATAGTAGTGTCAAATAGAGGTACAGTGTCAGGTATTGGGTAACTTACCTTATAAACTAGCTGACGCTGCGAACTTCCCTAATAGGCAATGAATGTAGCTTTATCTTTTTACTGAACGTAATTTATTAATACATAATTGACCGGTGACGGAAAAGAAATTCATCTTGTTGTGTTTTTCTAGATAAACTGTTTACCGCACAGGTTTTTTTTTCATTTAGAAATGAATGTGGAGTATTAGCACTAGGTTTACGGACACTTTTTCATGATTTTCCATTTGGAAACGATAGTAATTTCATACATCAATCCTTATATTTTCTTTTTAAGAAAAAAAATATAAAGCAAAGTTGCCGTAGAGGACGAAAATAAAAACTGAAAATTCGGTCACACGTAAGTATAGTGAATATTTTTAATATACTTTGTCGATTCATAATGACGCGTCCCGTAAACCTAGTGTTAAAGAAATGAAATTGTCTCTCAATAGCCATCAGCTACAAAAGTCACAATATCGGGATAAATGTGATTCAGCGACGACAACGAAAAGCCTAAAAATCGCCTACCGGTCGATAAAGTGTTACATAGAAAACAATTCCTCATTTCCGAGGAATTTCTCATTGTATTACTTTCAAAAAATCTCATATTGGATGGTGTGCGACAGGGCCATATAGTGGTCATTTGTGAAACTAAACTCAGTCTGGATCTGCGGTTCCAAGAAACGACCTCTTTATATGAATTAAACAGTAGCTGCTCCCGGCAGGCGCCTATGTATTTTTAAGGTTCCGTACCCAAAGGGCGAAAATCGGAACCCTATTACTGAGACTTCGCCGTCCGTCCGTCTATCTATTTCTCTGCGGCTTCTATATCATGAACCTTAATAGGTATGTATTTCAATAACACTACAAGAACAAATATTAAAAATAAAATAATGCAAGAAATCAAAATTTTATCGGCTTTTTTGTTCAAATTTAACAAGCACTATATCTCTTCAACTATTACAAATGATTGCATTAAATTGTAAATAAGTCGGAACACACTATTTTTATAATTAACATCAGTGAAATTAATTTTCGTTAACTATTTTACTGAAAAACAACGTAACTATTTGTTCGTCAACATTATAGTTAGATCAAAATGGCGATAGAATTTTTGTAAATAAACTGCAACAAAGTTAACAATTTTCTATTACAAGAATAGTTAGAAATATTACTTAATCTACTTAACACTCTTTGAAATATTTGATATCATTACGTGTCACTAAAGACTTTTATGACGATTAGTAACTTACAAATGGTTAATTTATCAATGAAAAGATATAAAAACTTATTTCAAATATTCAAAACTATATTCTTTGCTTGACATCCTTGAACTGTAACACCTCGCATTGATTTTAGGTCCATGAATTTTAAAAAAGATTAACATAAACGAAATATTAAATATATATTCGCTTTCTAGTAATAGTGGGGTTATTGTACACATTTTTAATTTAATCGCAATACCACCACGTATTTTAACAGCACGGAATAAATATTGCTAGATCAAAAATAATAATGAGACAAAATGAAATATATTTTTTAATAATTAAATAATAAATTTTGATATCAGATAAGTTGAAGTTTTTTTCTTTAATTGGCATTAATTTTGAATATTAAATAATTATTTAGTTTATAAAATCAATGTTTGTGTTGACGATACGAGCTCAACAACATATGTATCTGAATTTTTAGTTACGTTTCTTATATTAAATTATGGTTTACTTAATTGTTCGATCTACGTTCAAATAAAAAAGTATAGGTTAATTGTAATTTATTCGAATTAATAATGGCCCAGAGGGGTATATAACGAAATAGTAGTCGCCTTAACAAATCAAGAAATAGCACTAAGTTTAGTGAAAAGAATGATATAATCAGAAATGAACGTAGGTACATACTTAATTTAAAACAAAAAAAAAACAAAGCGTAAGTCTGATTTGCTTGTGTGCGTGACAAACGTTTCGCAACATGCATACATGGTACAGGAGCGCGATTGGAGTAATGACCTCTTTAGTTTTAGAAGATGATCTTACAATATTTTGACTTTTTTTATTTATTTTTAAAGTACCAAATATTGTGCTAAAATTTTTAGAAAGGTTCTAAGCGACATTCTGTCTTTGTCCCTTTTGATATGTTGGAAGAGTAGGCAAACTTACGAGCGATTCACAGAGGGATGCAACATCGCTCACCAGAGCCAGATTGTTATTGTTAAGGTGATTGAAAATAACCCGATCGCTGACGATTCGATCTGCTCTCCGTTGTATGTAGTTAAATGAAAGAAGCTGGTACTGAGGTGCGCCCGCCCAAAGATGAGAACGGTATTCCATATGGGGCCGGACTTGTGCTTTATAAAGAACCAAAAGGTGAGCTGAAGAGAAATACTGTCCCGCTCTACAAATCACACTGAGCCTTTTAAAAGCTTTCTTGACCTTTTCTTCCAGATTACCACGAACCTGAACATCAGTTGATATGCCAACGCCAAGGATTCCAATGTTTGTGGAAGCCGTAAGCGGAATGTTAGCAAAATAAGGGTAAACGGCCAAGTGATTCTTTTCGGTAGACGCGCAAACTTGAGTCTTTCTGGGGTTCAAATAGACTACATTTAATCGTCCCCAATCCGAAACTTTGCATAGTAAAGACTCAACTTCGGACACAAGTTTGTTTTGGCATTCATCAAAACATTCCCGAGACTTATTGGCGTGGCTGGTGTAAAGGACGTCTCCAGTGTTGTCTTCCGCATAGCAATGTACGCTGCAATTTTCCTGCATGTCATTGATTAGCAGGTAAAACAGTGTAGACGACAGTACACAAACTTGTGTAACACCAGCATTTACGGTTTGGGATCCGAGCATATTCCATCAACGACGGTTATAATGGTTTGGTTCCAGAGAAAACTGGTGATCTATTTGCACAATTTATTTGGAAGTCCGTAGGATGGCAGTTTTGAAAGCAGCGCTTTGTGCCAAACCCGATCAAGGGCCTTCGCACTGTCCAAACAGCTAAAGCCTCCATTCTTCTCTCAGTCGTCTGCGCTCATCTATGAGTTAGGTAAACTAGAAGATCAACAACCGAGCGACCCTGCCAAACGCGGTACTGGAGATCACTGATCATTTGGTCCTCCTACAGATACCAGAAGAGTTGGCGGTTTACTAATGTCTCCATGATTTTGGAGAGCAGGGAGGTGATGGCAATAGGTCTGTAGTTGGACAGATCTGAACGCTTGCCCTTTTTAGGGATCCAGTGCACTAATGATGTTTTTCAAGAGCACGGAAAAATGCCTAAAGTATAGTGCCGAAAGGATCGCGTTAAGACCGGTGCCAACTCAGGTGCACAATTGACGAGATTCCATCATACCCACTCGACTTGTGAATATCAAGGGAAAAGAGTGCTGTCCTAACGGAGCTCTGCCGAATTTGAATGTCTGGCATGGAGCACGTACACCGCGAGATGGTAGGCGGTGGAATTCCCTCGGCATCTAGGGTCGATTTGGCTGCAAAGAGTAACATCAAAAGTTCCGCTTTCTCTACCGCAGCATGGGCCAGTGGGTGATCATCTCTGTGCAAGGATATTAGGAATAATAACAGAAATTCCCCTGTACTGCTTTGGCGAATGACCAGTATGCTCGAGTTCCCGATGAAAGACGAACTAGTCTCTGGCCAATTCTGCCTATGCGCTCCGACTTTACAGCATCAATTGCTCTTTTGAAGGATCTGGACGCATAGTTATACTCTTTTTTAAGTGCGCTGGTATTTTCATCCCGGGACAACGATACACCTGCCCAGGCTCGATAACATTTCCACTTACGGCGCGACGCCGTTTTGCAAGGGCTACCGAACCAAGACATATTCCTGCCGCTGACAGACACCACAGATTGTGAAATAAAAAGTTCCATCCCTTGAAGCACAACATCAGAAATCGATTTGGCTATGGTGTTGGGATTATCCAGTGAGAAGCCTGCTTGCCTCCATGGGTAGGATGGATGTATAGAAAGATCGCAATCCATCCCAATTTACCAACTTGTAGTGCCAAACATGGCGGTTGCTTGTGGATCGTAAGGACAACGTGCACGTGAGAGGCAGCGTGCTCCGGATCAAACAGTGATCCGATAATCCAAGGGGGGCGTCGACGGAGACCAAATAGTTATTTGAATAAAAGGTCAGCAGTGAAGGTCTATAATCTTCCGCATAACAAATGTGCGTGGGTAAAGTAACCAGCTGTGTCAGATCAAACGCCAAATCAAAGACGTGAACAGATCTCCGCACATGATCACTGATGCGTAAACTAAGCCATTCGGCGTGGTATGCATTAAAGTCACCCAGTATGACGATCTCTGCGTAGGGGCTTTCTTTGAGCACGGAATCTGTAGCCATTTGGACGCGATCAATAAGTCGGTCCGTAACAGAGTCACCACCATGGGACCTGTAGAGGCACGCATAGATACGCAGATGATCGTCGTTTATCTATGCGCAGCCACAACATGGACAGGTCAAGATTGCCGAGGCGTCGATAGCTAATATCTTCGCGGACATATGCACAAACTCCAGCCTTCGGTACAAATGAGTGTTCTAATTTATACCCAGGGTAGTGCAGGCAAGTGTCTGCAGATGAGGATATCTGCGTCTCGATAAGCAGTATTAAGGCCGGCTTCTCAAGAAGGTGGTGAACGGCGTTAAAGTTGGAATGAAGTCCCCTGATGTTACAGAAATTTACTGGAAGTGTAACGAGGTGTTCTGCAAGGCTGTGGTACTTCCCAGTTCGAGCCTGCCCATTCATGCATCAGCAAAGCGCTGCGTGGCTCTATCATGTTGTAGGGTTTGTTACATCCGGTACAGATTATTACTATTTATATATATAAACATATATGTATAGTAGTAATATGTTATTTATCTTTGTTCCTTCTATTAACTATTTTAAATATATTTATCGCTTTTACTACGATGGACTGATACACGCCGGTCGTACCATACGGTATGAATTAAACGACGATTTATATCTTTAGTGCAGGAATAAATTTTTGTGAAAAATCTATAACCAAAAACGCGCAATATATTTTGCTTAAAAACATCATTTCTGTAAATCTAATTAGAACCAATAACATAAAATCAGAAAGGTATCTATCAATCTATGAAGAGTTTATAGGTGCCCAAAATATTTAAGTGGTTAAACAATATATATCTTTTAATAAACCAAACTTCTGTTGTACATATAGTAAAAACTTACCTTAAGCATAGTGAGTATCTTCTGTGAGAGTTCATAGTCAAAGTTTGTGTACTTGGAATCTGTCATGTCGTATATAAATACAAGTCCAGCTCGTTGGGTCTCCAGCGATTGCAACGCCACATCCAGTTGATATACAACGCCCTACACAAAACATCTCTTTATTATATAAAAAAAATAGTTGTCAGTCCCTATGACAATTAACACATCGCGGGTATAAAATCTTGATAAATTTAGCTTTTGTGTAACAATGAGAGGGACTATATTTGCCCATGAACAGTTAAACATAGCTTTCTTTATCGATTATTAGCTAACTCTTGTCCTCGATTTCACCACATGTTAAACGACAATGAAGCCGTAGATAGTGAAGCATGTTCGTCCAGAATACTTCTAGCTTTCACATGTATGTCTGCCGGAACACAGAGACACTATTGTGGCGAGAGGTTCACATTGGAGGTGATAGCACATCTAAGAGCCAAAATATTTAGAACGAGTACACTTCAATCCCAATTAACCTACGGCTTCATACCTCATCAATCTAACCTAACATCTTGTGAAATGGTAGTGAGGTAACGAAAAAAAGAATCGGCACTAAATTAGTTTTTGTGTTTCAATTTTTATTAACTTTGGCTTAATGTTTTATATAAAGCATAATTCATTAAGTATCTAAAAGGTTTTTGCTTAATTAATCAATGAAATAATTGAGGGATGACATAACTGTCGTCGTTACCGAGCATACAATATATCAAAATACTATACGTAAGTTGCATCACAGACATATTTATGAAATGTTGCGATGTCCCGTTTTTTCAGATTTAGTAGTAACTTAGACACAATTGTTATATCAAACAGTTATTAGTCTTAACCTTTAGATGCATAATTGTCTACAGTCCTATGTATACTCGTACGATGTCGAATGCATTAACCATAGACAACTAAAACAAGCTGAACTTTACTTATAGCGGAAAATATACTTTTTTTCCATATGAAAGTAGTTGGCAACAAACTTTTAACGACTAATGCATCCCGTATCTCCATTACCAAAGCGAAAAGAAGTGGAAGTGTTAGATGCCTAAGGAAAACAAATAACTATGAGCGCATTCGGTTTATAAATCTTCTTAAAATGTTATTATCTCTAAAAATATCGTAGTGTAAAATAATGACACGTATACTTCACAAGTCAGTACCACTTGTTTATTGTCTTTTAGCCTTGATTTGGAAAAACTTTGTAAATAAAAATAACGAAAAAAAAGCTGGGTAGTACGGTACTAAGCAAATAATGTTAACAAAAATTAATAAGTTAAATTACAAAAAAAGTATAACAAAAGTAATGAATTTAAGGATCTTGGGCTAGCCGTATGGGCACATAATTGCTTATCCTACCTGCAAGGTGGTTTGATGTGTAGTCTTAGTTGGAAAGTGTTTATTAGCTGTGAATACAGCTATAGCTGCGCCGGTTGCATCGCGTGTTGGCTGTGAAATAACGGAGTTCTTAATTTATGTATGGATATATGATCATAGTGCATCATCTTTTCCATCAGTCGATATTATTTTAATAGCACACATCTAAATCTATTCGAATTGAAATATTCAAGCACAAGCTTCAAACGTCTAACTGTAAAAATAAACGGATATGACGTGCTTTAATAGGTTTCCTCCAGATTACATCTTTTTTTCTCGTAAACGCCTTTCAAATTTCTATTTTCAGTAAATCTCCTGCTGCTACATTTCTACTTCATTCCTAAAACTCTATACGAATGTAAAGTTCGAGTCCTAATCTCTAATTCGGAAGGGAAATTAGAATTAAATATTAGAATCTCACATATAAACGACGTACTATGTTTCGTCCCACATAAATCTACTGTTCACGATAAAATTTAACAGTAGTTCCATCGATTTTATTATTGAAAATGTGTAACTAAAAACTGAGATGCTAACTTCACAAATCAGATTTTATCATCTCATAGAATTTCATCAATTTTAAGTTAAAAGAGGTGAAACAAAAAAGTTCTTCTCCTATACTTATCGTATACGAAATTCCATCGGAGTAAAGTTATTATGATCGCTAATAATAAAAAAAACGGTAATATTCATAAATGATCGAGGCCGGGGGCTACTTTACTTTAATTGCTATTTCTGGGACATACTGAGATTACCTATGACTCTTAATATTCGAATGAAGTTACTCGCTGTTAGTCTTTTTGTCGATTTTTACAGCTTCATCGGTCACAGGACTCACGAATGCGATGATTCGTGAGCTATTTTAAATGACTAGACCAGTGAAGCTGTCTGAGATAGTTGCGACATAGTATCGCCGAGATAGTATCGCAGAAAAGTGATGATATGGCTCTTGGTGAGGCAAGCTATGTGATCGTCGGAGATGGGCTCAGGCCCCGTCTCCGACTATCATTCTCCTGTATTACGGTCCACAGGCGGTGAGAATCGCCCCGGAATTCGGCTATATCTTGTGTACGCGGTGTGCGAGCCTGTATGAGGCCTCACTCGGCGGCGACTTCGGCGAACAACGAGTCTGGTGTATCGGTGAGTGGCGTTGTTGGCGCATGCAATGGTATGCGGAAGTAGCCACTTTTGCTGTGTTTGGCCCAACATCTTCTTCGGGACGGACTAACGTGTTTCGCGGAAGACGCTTGGAGGGACGGGGCTTTGATTCAGAAAGTAGTCGACTGAGCGGACTATGAAGGGATTGGTTTTGCTCATGACCATATGGAAGTGGGTGAGAGTGCAGTCCTTGATGTACTACTCTAGTATGAGGAGACGAAGTTCACTGTGCAGGCCTATGTTCCTCTGGTACCACTCCGCCCTGGTAGCTAGCCGGGTGAACCGGTTCTGGAGGACCTGCAGGGACTAGACTTTCGTAGTCGCGTGCATAAACAGTGCACTCCCATATATCATAACAGGCCTAATGCATTTTGGGGCGAAGGGACAGTTTACTCTTTGCAGAGCAGGGATTTCTTGCAGGTGATAATAAATCATCGCTAATAAAGTTATAGAAAAATTTTAATCTTTTGAAAATTTGTGTAACTATCGATCATAGTTATATACAAAATATTAATACAGATTTAAGATGCTTGGTCCTAAATTAGGTTTTTGCATATGAGAGAGAATTTAAATAATTTCCTATTTTTTAAGTCTCACGCAATAATTATACATTATTAATAATAAATATCCGCAACATTGCTAATAACAATAATAACGTTAATAATGTTAATCCTAAATAATAATAATTCTGTTAAAGGAACCTGCAAAGATCATAAATAATTGCGCACAAAGCAGATTTTATAATTTTTGTGGGAGGTTTAAATATTAGAAATTTAATTTTGTAATTAACAAAGACTCTATATAAAACCACGTATTTCATGTTTGTATTAATTTTTTGCATATAACTATCACAGTTATATACCAAAAATTAGTCCACTTGCACCACTTTGGGAACCTCTGCTCTAGAAGAGTGCGCTTTACAATCGTAGACTATTTATCCACTTATCATAGTGATTGTGCTCCGGCCCTTTCATATAGAAAACAAACTTTTGGCCGGCAGTGTAATAAAAAAAAAGTTGAAAACTTCGAATAGTTGTTTAGGATTGAAGGTGAAGAACACTCCTTCTCCGTAATATCGCAATAAATATAATACTCGGTGAATTCATATCTAACTTACCAATATAGTAAATTTTCCTGTAGCGAGTTCTGCTTTGAGCGGATCTTCGAAGGGTTCAAATTTAGTGAGCCCCTCGCGACGACGCGTGGCCTCGTGCTGGCGCCACAGAGCGTGTGCGCGCGCAACGTCAAACTTGCGCGCCAGTAAAAATTTGATAGCAGTCGTACGCGACACGCAACTCGCTCCCGCCTCGCTCAGTGCGTCTAAAAACGCCTTTGTGGCCTGAAAAATAAATTAGGATATTATATTCAAGTTCTATTCGTATTTTAAATGAATAGAATATATATACTGATGTAGGGGCTAGATTGCAAGTAAATAGAACTAGTTGGTTTCCATTTACAGTGTCAATATACGCCGTGAAGTATTTATTCACAAATAATACTTTCTTTCGGTTGAACGACACCGTTATTTAGAGTAATTATTAGGCTAAATAAGTGTTAGTCCTTATTTTTTAACAACATGAAAACGGAAAGCGCATATGTTTTCGTTTCCAAAAATTTTAAATCAAAATAGAGTTTAACAGTTCATAAATTAATTACAAGAAAACAATAGTACCAGTAAAATTATAAGAAATTTATGGACGACGTATTGTACACAGATTATTTTTTTTATCAGAAAGACGCATCGAAGTTCGCAAATCATATATATGTATTTATTATAAATTCAACAATTTATATATGATCGGAACTAAGCAATTAATTAGATTTTACATTCAAAATAACATAATTTAATTCGTTACGTGGAAATTTTTTATTTGAATTGAGTAAAGCATAAATTTAGGCCACATAGCTTCTGCAAATAAAGAACATACTGGTGCGATAAGAGACGTGATCATATTAAAGTAAACATTACTTTTAATAAATTACAATTTTATACTTAATATTTACAATGCGTATTGCAAAAATGTTGAAAATGAAGAAAAGAAAACTGTTGATATTGCAATAATATTTACATTAACTTTATTAAAGTGAAATTCTTTAAAGTTACAGATTCGGATGTAAACTATAAATATAAATTCAATATATATTCAAATAAATTCTATATATATTCATATAAAATCTATATATATTCATAAAAACTTTTTTTGTTCTAAACACCAAACTTTTAAATAATGACAATTCCGTGGGTATCGTATTGCTATATTCGTCGTATTCTTCGTTTGACACGTTGACTGCCACGGTTACCGCCGTTCGATGCAAATCTGCTGGGTACTCCCTCATGTTATAGTAAAGCGCAAAAAAATTTTCCCGAAGAAGCTTTAGATTAGACGCGCAGTGTTATTACACTGTTAGACACCGCAAGTACCGATCAAATACACAGGAGAATCGAAAGAAAACGCAACTTATTGTCTTAATTGAAATGTCCGCTTTGTGCAGAATGACTAAGTTTCACATTTTAGTATTAGGTTTATAACAATTTAACGCTTTTGTTAGTCTCTGTGAAATTTAACAGTAAAATATATACAAAAATTCTTCGCAAAGGTTCCATTAAGCGTCATCCTATTATGGGTGACGAGACCTGATCAGGAAGTCACTTGTATATAGGTATCGCGGCAGTCAACGTGCTAAAGGAAGGAGGCAGCCATGAATACGCTATTTGTGTCACCAACTCAAAAGTTTCAATTCTGTCGCCAGGAGGCCCCGTAAATAAACAAAAAGACCGTAAATTGCACAAAAGCGTGTGGGCAGAGAAAAAACAATTAGGATTCGAACACAAGTATAATGGGGCTCATTGGTGTATAAATTAAAAAATTGCTGCAACTATTAAAAACGTAAAATTATGCACACGCCAAGAAGCAAACATTACGCTGTCATTAACGGACTACTAAAAGAAGTTTCGAAATTCCTTAAGTGAAAATTGTCACTTAGAGAATTGCCAAATATTGAAGGTTCTTTTTAGATTCTTCGAGGTTTCCAAAGCTCGAGGCCAAATCAAAAATTAAATAAAAAAAATGAAGATTGGAAAATAGAACAGGCTTCCGTTTTAAATGTTATAATTTCTGTTGATCAGATTTTATTAATTTTAAATAGTTTTTGTGACAAACACAAAGCACAAGTTTTAAGAATCAAAAATATATATAGATTTGAGATTTTGCTTACTTTATGTTATAAATTAAAAAAATCATTCAATGCAAAAAGCAAAGCGTTAGTAACTGAATACGAATCAAAACATGCGCGGGGCGCAGTGGGGCGACGCTATGGTTAATTCTTCCGGGATGTTTCCTGTGTGGAATCCGCTTATTAATAAATTGAAGACTGGATATTTATGAAATAAACGGCTACGATTAATTTAATCACAATATTAAGTTTTTTAACAATCTAACGAAAAAGTAAATCAACATAAAACTCGTTAAATTCACTATTATAAAAATGATATCTCTTCATTACTTAAAAAAAAATATCGGCTCAGATTTATATGCGCTATCTTCATTATTTGAAACAAACTTATCACCAAATAATCATAAAAAAAAACAAAAATCAATGAAAAAAACTTCACTGCTGCTTCGTGTGATCGGCTGGTTCACTTTATATATATACAACTCGTTGTTCATTGATTGTTGGTGATATTTTCCTGTAGTTATGTCATCTTCATTGTAAATTTAGAATAAATATGTATAACATTTAAAAGTAAAAATTCCGTTGTATAAATAATATTACAAATATCTACTCTGTATTATTAGGTCCCCATTTTCTCTGTCCTCCTACACAAATGTACAAATCTTGAAAACATAAATGAATTTGGTTATTGTTTACGTTGAGGGAGAGAGGGATTTTTGAAAATAATGAATATGTATAATTAATAATTATGTGTGACGAGGTTCGAGTTTTATTCAACGAAGTCGATAAAAATATTGATTTTAAATTACTTTACCTGTAATCCAATTTTAAAACAGTTCAATCTAAATTAAAAGAACGCAAGACTAAGAAATAAATACAATTAAATAAACACTGGCAGAATAACTTATGATGGGTTCAGAAAGTATCAAGTAATTTGTAAATTTACTTATAACTGTTTTATCTGTGATATACGTTATATCTGTGATCTTTATTTAACGGAATTTTGACCTGACAACTTTACATTGTAAGACCTACATAATATATTAAACATAATTTAAAACCATATTAATGCTGAAAGAAAATATAAATTGCACGCGATTAACTAACGCAAGTTTTTCAAGACATGCACGATCGCTCGCGGGCGATAGCAAATAACAACTGTCATGTCCAAAAGAACAATGACAACTAAGGGCATGTGAAGAATTTTAAAAGTTTTCTAATTAGATTCATAATCTTTGATAGATTTTAGGAACTTGTTTAGAATCTTTTACAGATTCTGATTCCGTTGCGCAGCGGTGTACCTGTGGAAGCTACGTTAGAACCTTTGCTACACTGTCTCTGGTTCAATTCTGGTGCCACAAGAGAAAAGGAGTTTGAATAATAGTTTTTCTTTTAAACACCACTTACTTACCGTTACTTGACAGATAATTATCAATCACAAGCCAAAACATGGGTTTTAATATTATATTCCCAGTTACTAAAAGAAAAGTAAGAAATGTGTATTTAATAGTTGTTTTTGCTTGGAAAAAGAATAAATATATCGATAATTTTTATATTGAGCGGAGTACATATTCTAAAATGATTACAGAATCATTACTACTATGCTAATAAACACGTGCTGTTATAAAAATGATTACGTAAATATATGTAAATAACAATATTTGCAAGGACTACTTATTATACTGTCTGGAAATACGATCTCTAAGCTAAGCTGTGAACGATCTCGTGATATGCAGTGAAATATTTGCCGTTCAAAAATAAATCTAACACCATTGTTGAGAAGACTAGATAACTGACTGCCTCCGTGACACAGAGGATTGCTTGCTTGCCTTGTAACGCGGAGATCCCGGGTTCGATTCCCGGGCCAAAGGGGTAGTAGATCTGACTAGTGGTAGGGTTTTTCTAAATTCGCCTGGCTAGCTACCACCCTCAATGTTCATCACTCGCCATGACAGCATTATTGTGATCCGACAATATGACTGCCGGAACGCAACAATGCCACGTGAAAGCCAAAAGTATTCTGAGTGGACACACTTCACCATCTAGTTAGCGAGTGAGAGCGTAATTTATGATGGTAGATCGTACTGGTCTAAAATACTTTTTATTATTCTGTTAACTACAAAGCATTAAACAAAGCGCTTAGTCTTAACACTAATCATACCAACAATTTTCATAGAGTCAAATAACCCTACGTGGTTAACAATGGTATACGACGGTATTACTTAACATAAACAAACAAAAAATACAAAAATAGCATAAGAACAGTACATTCAATAAGTCAATAAAAGTCATAAATTTAAAAAATAATTCGTGTATTATCAATGCAAAAGTTTAAAATGGGTCATTGGACCCTTTATGGTATGATTAGTGTTAACGCGCAGGATATCGACAACAAAAGGTTGAAAGACGTCCTCCATATGTGGTACGAAAGCAGACAATTCATGAACACATTCGCCGAAATACTTTCGATAGAACACCGAGAAACTAGCGACATTGACTAACGCTTGGTAACCAACTAAACTCAAGGCTCATCCCTCCTAGTCTCATAATGAGAAAATATCGGACTAATCATTTATATAGAACTAAGGGTCAAATTTGTTAGTATTTTATAATGTTTGTAGTATGGTATTAAATTTTCAACTGCATATGCAACAATGTTAATAATAAATGTTAAATACAATATATGCATATCTTGCCATGCATGTTTTAACTATTTGCTCTCCTCTCAGATGAACTTTATAAAATAAAACACTTCATGGAGCAACCTGTGGTATATCTTTTTTACCTAACATTAAAATCAAATTAATGCCATTTCCAAACTATTAAAAAATATTACCAAATGATACGCTACAAATGAAACATTGAATAGTAGGTATTGTCTATCATTTGCTACTGTGCTTTTTACATTTTTCTAGCCATATACGCACACCATGAAAAAGAATACAACACTTTGATTTTTTATTTGAATTTAATTTGAATACAATACCACTACCAATCATACAAGAAGAAAAATTCTGTCCATATTATAAATTTCTATAAAATCTTATACCACAGTTTGTAAACACTAAACAACAGCTCTACAAAACACACATAAAACCAAAAAACTATAATAAATACAGCTGAATTACAATGACAACTACCTAGTACTAAAGAAATATTAATAATAATATAGTACTACTTAAGATATAAGCAATATAGAAATTTACACAAAATATGCAGTTATTTGTGAAGCTGCAGATGTGGACCAACCCATTCATGATACATCATATTTCATTAAATATAAAATAACAGCTTTTCATAACTTGTTTTGATTTCCTAGTAACAAAAACAATTTAAAAGGTTTCTGTTTGTCAGCCCCTTCTGAATAAACAAATCCATACACCCAATTTTGAAGGGAATTGAAATGGCTCAAAGATGTTAAAAGGAGTCACTTTTACTTAAATGTTTTTGAGAAAGATTGAAGGTACTGTACAAGAACATAAATACAAGAACTATGCATAAACATCTTTTGGCAACACTATTAATATAGCAACTACTATGTACTGGATTTAGCTAGTAGTGATAAGCTTAAATTAACATATCACACTAAAAGTAAAAGTAGTAGCATATTTTTTTATATTTTTATGGAATACGGTAAGTAGATTGTTTGCAAACTATAGATATAATAATAACAAATTCATGTTAATTCAGAATTTAATACATGAAAAGGATGTACTTATGCTTATATATTATTTATTATTAATACTTTTTATGTATGTGAAATAAAATCAGCTTTATCTTTTTCCTTTTTTAAATATGATAAATCTTTTATTACTTTAAATTCTCTAATTTACTAAATAACTATGTTTTATTCTGTACTTCGATTTCTATTTATGTAAACATAAAACAAACATCATGTGGAAAAATAACAGCACTGATGCAAAGAGGGTTTTTATATCCATATGTCCATCACAAAAACATATAGTTCATAACCTGCATAAATTTCGAAAACTGTCTTAATAGTTTGCCAATTTAATATATAAGCTAATCAAATCATAGCGAAATGAACAATTTTGTTATTGTTTTATTAGTAGATACGGTTTTTAAAAAATGTTGTTTTCACAAAACATATATTCTGTAATGTTCTATATTAGATAATGTAGTAGATTTAAAGAATACAATATATTTAACAAAATGATTATTAGAAATTTGTGGCTTTTCCGACATTTTCAACAAAATATAACCATAATTGTCCCTGATCAGAAAAAAAAAATATAATAAATACTTTTATATCGAACAACTCTCAATTCTTAGAATAATACCATGCATTAAAAAATAAAATGCAATAAATCTAAATTCATTAAACACGCAACCGACTTGAAACCAAAACAAACACTGATGACACGGTAAAAGACAACAAGATTTCAATTATTTCTAACACATTTCAAAGTGAGACACGAATCATACCAGTGATTGGTAAATACGATATTTTCCGAAGAACAAAAGATTTGCCAATTTTTTAATTCTATTTTTAAATATAGTTTCATTATTATTACTTACCAACTCTTGATCGGGTGACAAAGCCACCGCCATCTTTACATCTAAACTGACATTTACGAAATGATTACCAATTGTGATTAGCATGTACCGACAATAAAAAAGTAATTATTAGCAGACAATATTTTTTGTTAAGAAAGAAAAAATAATGCTATTTCTTATTACATTACTATTAGTAATATGTTTAACATGCTCTGATAAATGTCATATTTCTTAAAGTCAAATTAAGTCCATTGAATAAATTATACATTCAAGTGTTTTGTCTTTTAAATGTGTAATGTTTTTTATATGTATAAATTACTAGCAATTTGTATTTCCAAATGTTTTAAAAAGATAATATATTAAAACAACTCCTTTGCAAATAAAAAGACATATAGCCTTAAGATTTCGAATAAAAAACCCAAAACTTAATGTTTCTTGTTCAATTACATTAGTTTAGTAACCTACAAGATTTACTGTCTTTGATGGCTCGCATGATGATAGAGCAGAACGATTACGTAGTTTCTTCATAAAACTACATCATCATCATTGTATAAGAAAGAAAATCAAAGTACTTTTGTACCATTTTTAATCAACAAGCTTCACTATCCATGACCTCGGTTTAACTAAACATTAATTTTTACTAAAACATATGATATACATACACAATTTCTCTTTAGGTTTTTAGTTTCAGTGAACTTATTAATTTTAATGAGTTTTATATAAAATTACACTGTTTAAAAAAAACTTACATTTTTTAAACTCAAACGCTCTCTCGTAAATAATCTTTAATTACGTTTTAAAACTGGTTGACCCCTGTATAAATATAATACACCTATATCAAACAGGATTGTGCCAAAGAAAATTGTTTAAAGAATTTATACTATCCTTAATAGTTTTAACGCAAATATATCTTTGCCAATAACCAAAAAAGGAAATCATAATAAGAGAGATCAACAAATAAAGCTTTGTACCTCGCTCTCGCATTTGCTATTATTAGACCCGAAGCCCTATTTGCTTAGGTATAAAATAAATAGCTAGGTGTGAGTGGAACTAGCAATACGACGGGTTCCATGCAGTATAAACTGAGTTTATAGGTAGGGCAAGCAAAATGTCGTAAAAGCTAATAATACGTTCTCTTTCTCACGTATTGAAAAGTGCTATTGGCACTTTTTAATTTGTTTGAAAAGAGCTGATTTGAGTAAAGAATTTGTTTTTTTTTACCATATTTTGTAATATCATTACATTTTTATTATTTGTTGCTATAGTAGCAATAGATATACACAATCTGTGAAAATATCAACTTAAGTTAGAGCCCGCTGACAGTCAGACAGACAATCGGACGGACGGCGGAGTCTCATTATTAGAGTTCCGATTTTCACCTGTTGCCTACGGAACCCTAAAAATTAAATCGGAGAATTATAAGGTATGGTAACTATGTCTTCATATAATGGTGGATAAATCCTAGACTATTTTTAACATTACTTCGTATAAATACGTTATTAAAATAGAACTGGCTAAGTTATTTGCAAGCATAGTAACGAAAGTTGTAAAAAAACATTCCAACATTATAATTCACAACATTATTCCTTCTCTTATGAAGTGATCAATTCCGGGCCAGAAGATACTAGCCCAGTAGGTGCTAGTTAGATAGATCTACTAGATACATTACCGATTGAAACAATTTTATTAATCTTCAATTTTTGCCTTTTTCCAGCGTTTCTTCAAATTAATAGAAATGTAAAGTAAAAACGATACTGTTTAGTAATAAAAATCGGTGGATGCGGTAGAATTCATTTATAATTAACAGTATTGCAGTTTGAACAATATTTACTTTAAATAATTCCAAACTTGGTTCAGTGCCTAATGTATTTAAACGTGAATGCAAAAGCATTCGGACTATCATACCTTGGTTGAAGCTCGCGACTGCAAATCTAGAAATGTAGGTTTAGAGAACAGAGCTTCTAAGCAAGCTACTAAGTCATGCAAAAGGTAGTTGCAGCGGACTCGTCTCAATCGAATTAAAAGTATTGCCGACAAACAAAACTCGTTGCCCTACCATCTGGTAGTCGAGGCTTCTGAGCTCTTGTTAGATCTGTCGAGACGAACTTCTGACGGTCTTCACTACCTCCACTGGTTAAATCTGATGGTTCGTTGACTCACTTAGCAAAGGAAAAAGCTTATTATTTGTATCTGTTTTTGCTCAAAATTCCTGTCTAGATACTAATAATGGCACCCTACCACAAATACTTTATTGCGGTGTCTCCATGCCGTAAATTCGCAACACTTACAAAAAGGTCTTAAAGACTCTACGTTACCTTGACGTAAATAAAGTCAGTGAACCAGACGGTATACCGGCGGTTGTATTGAGGACTTATGCTCCCGAGTAGACTCCTGTTCTGACACGCTTATATCGCCTCTCTTTCAAAACCGGAATGGAACCGAAGTGCTGGAAGCTTGCAAATGTGCAGCCCGGTCCAAAAAGTATGGCCGTGCCGACCTTACCCATTACCGTCCGATTTCAATTACTTCCATAATGTCTAAGATTTTGGAACGTATATTGAACTCGCGCCTGATGGCATACCTAGAACATAATGACATCCTATGCGACCGAAAATATGTCTTTCGCCGAAATCAGTGGACTGAGAATCTTCTAGTGTATGCCACACACTTATAAGGCGACGCTTTCGAAAGAAATGGGGAAACCATATCTGTTTTCCTAAATATCTCGAAGGCGTTTGAGAGTGTTTGGCATAATGGTCTTATTTCTAAGCTTCCAGCGTATGGTCTCTTCACTGGCCTAATTGGATGAAAAAAGGATTTCCTGAGCGACCGACCTCTCCGCGTTGTCGTCGAGGGGTGCTCGTCTGAACAGATGGCGATTAACGCCGGTGTTCCTCAGGATTCCGTTTTCTTTCCAAATCTTTTCCTGCTATGTATTAATGATGTGCTGATCCCTGGCAACTATGAGTACACAGATGACGGTATAGTTGTGGAGAGATATCTCGAGTTGTGATCCTAGAATGCACCGATCACCTTCAGTAGTTGGGTATTGAAATATATTCACTTTGGGCGGTTCATCGAGTCCAAGGCCAAGACAGCCGCAATGAAGCTGGAAGTCTTTGCAAAGGTGCAGCGGTAATTGACACATTTGGGCAAGCGCCAAATATCAAATGGCAGCTCTGGACTCAGTAGAAAGACAACTCAGGCAATAATTGTTTACCAAGACCTAGTTGCTACCAATCTGCAAAGACTTCAGCAGTGAATGGTATTCTGCAGGATTCATTGCAGGGAGTATGCGTTGGAATTGCACGACACGTAAACGCTTTCAGCCTATAGATAGTCATTTACGCAATAGTATGATTTTTGCGAAAATTCGTTTTATAATAGATTTAAATTGATGACGTCCCTATATGGAAAGAGACGCAATTCTCCAGATGGACGTATCTGACATCCCGCTTTTTGCACACAAGAGGACAATCCTGTTTGACTTAGACAACTATGTATCAACCGCCACAAGGTCTATTTACATTGACTTATTATAAGAGCAGGACTGAAGACTTACTGCTAATAAACGAGCAGAGCGAATTATCAACAACAGAGACTGTTTGTCCCTTTCTATTAGGGTAACCATGATGTTACTTGGGACAAAAATTGACTATAAAAACTTTAATTAACACTGAAAACGATATCGAAATAGATCAAGCCTAACAAAGTATTGAACAATCGGTATAACATAAGAAGCGCCCGTCAATGAAATCATGTTCAATAACCAATACGAGCAGTCTAGTTGTCTTCTACGTTAATCTTTAATACAGCGTTGGCACCATTATGTCGCAACAGCTAAGTATATAATATAAATTAAATGATCGAAACCTAGCATTCGTTTGTGAGTTTGTTCGCGTTATGTCACAATTTTATCCTTTTTGTTAATCCAAGCTATTGTAAAAAACTGATAAGAATTTGTGAGATTGAATAACAAACAAAAGAAAAAAAAATTAAACAAGATAAATAGTAATTAAAAAATATATTTTAAAGATATGGCCTAAAGTTGAATGTAAAATATGTTTGCCATTTGAAGATAATAGTATAAAAATAAAGATAATTGAATAAAACTAATATACGATGACAACAAAAAGCATTAAAAGTAGCATTAGTATAAATAAAAAATACCGCTATGAGACGATGATCTGGTCTACATAGTTATGAAAAAATAATAGTAAGAAGTTTTAAATTAGAGCTAAAGTTAGAAACTACATTATATGAATAACTAAGAATTTAATCTTTTGTAATAAATTTAACTCTAATTTATTATTTAAAATAATTATTATATTTTCTACCAGTTTTGGTGTTTTTTTCGCGTAACAATTTATTGGAAAGGGACAAACAGCCGCTGCCCTGGTTAGTTTTGCCTCTGTCAAGTTTGCTAGCTCTTATTATATTTTACACCAGACTGAAAGTGTATTTTCAAATAACACGGTCTTTTTATTTTTGGTATTACTCAGTCCTCTTTTTCTAATACGTCTGATTATTTGTTAGTGTTAACTCTGTCATTATAGTCATAGATAATACAAAGTTTGTTGTTGTTGGTCTTAATGTCATAGATAATTCTCAGTTTATTTTTCTTTCAAATTTTTATTACGTAGGTTATGCCATAAAATTTACCTGTAAAGGTTTATTACTATATAAAACTTATACCAATTTAGTGATCATAATCAAAGAAATCTTACAAAATGTCGACGCGATGGTAAGTTTTATTATTTTTCTTTTTAACATGTTTTTTTTATTAGTTTTGTACATAAACGTTCCTTTCATAGGTACCCAATTTATCAGAAAGGGAATCCTCAACTTCGAGTATTTTTACCTAACTTTTGGATGAAATTGGTGCGACCACATCGTAAGCAACTTCCTAATATAGTACATTTCCAATGTTCAATGGAAATGACAAAATATGATATTAAAAACTACTTGGAAAAGATCTACACTATTCCTATTGTACATGTAAGGACTAAAATAACGTTAGGCAGATTCCGTAAAGACATTGGTAAAGGATATATTGTCAAAGATGATGATATCAAATATGCCTACATCACTTTAGTAAGTTCTTTATTTGTTTACCATAATTAGAACTTAAATAGCAATCAATAGTTGCTTGGAATGGATATAAATATGTATATATACATATATTGATATCAAATATAATTATCAGGTTGGCAAGAAAGTAATTTCTGTTTTTAGTGTAATATACAAATAAACAAAAAATTTACATAACCTCTTCACACCCTTGGCCACATACATGGAAGTTTAGATTTTCATTTACAGTTAAAAGACATTAATATCTAAATGAAAATCTTTAATATATTATATTTTAATATTTCTTTTTTCAAACCCGCCTGGCTAGCTACCACCTCCGATGTCAATCTTCTACCATAACAGCATTGCTGTGTTCTGGCAGTCAAACATGTAAGAGCCAGATGTATTCTGGGCAAATTTCACAATCTATGGTCTCATTGTCACTTATCTTTCACCTGATAAGTTAAGGCCATGTGTTAACCCATAACTGAAAAGAAAAAAAAATCCAAGATCAGACAGATCATATGAAGATATTTCCATTGCCATTTATATTGTGAGTGATATAATTTACCAAAGTTATTATACTTGGTATAAGCACATATATTATCACATATAAACATTATAAATAAACAAAATTAAACATATACATAGTTGACAATTAGGAATCCACTCCAATAAAAATGTATTGAAAGTAGGACAAGTATATTCATCTTAATAATGCCTACAATTGCCAACTATTTTTGAGAAAAATAATGTAACACATTTTTTAGGCAAAAAAACCTTCTTGGGATAAAAAGTATTTTTGATAATTTTATTTATATGATAGAAATCAGAAACAAATGGCATTGTCATTGCATACAAAATATAAGTTAATGGATGAATCTTATGCTTCTTTCTATAATAAATATATTTTTTTCAAATTTATATTTATTATTCATTATGACCTCCATTTTATCATAAAAGTATTGAATAATAGTAGATCAGTGTGTTATTATATTATATATTATCAGTAAACCCTAGTAACGTCTGACACCCTTTCACAGACAAGTATTCTCGTCATAGCCAACAAAAGGGTTATCAGCTTCTCTTGTAAGAATTCTGCAATTTCAAACCATAAAATTAATATTGTGTTGGTCATGACTGACATTATAAATACGATCTCTTAACTAAACCTTAAGGAAATTTAGAATTAATACTGACTCTCAAAATAAAAATGTATAACATTAACTAAAGAATTAGGAAACAACCCTAAGTAACTTTTTTGGAAACCCAATATTTTACTTGTACAACTGCAGTTCCAAATATTTAATTTTACTATTAAAAGCATTTTGTACATAATTGTTATTTTTAATTTTTTTTTATTTTAGCCAAAGGATATGTCATTCAAATATCCGGAATTATTCGAAAGTCAAAAAAAAGAAGACGAAGAAAGCTTGAAATCTTTAGATGAAGCCAAGAAAAGTTTTAATGATTACTTAAATAAAAATAAAGACAGGACAGATGTCCCTAGCTGGTTTTCCATTTAGTAAAAGGAAATAGTTTTAGTTTAGTATAATTTTAAGGCACTACATTGTTGGCATATAAAAATGAATAAAATTCTCAATTTTATTTTTGTTTCATGATATATCACCTCTATTTTTGAAGCACATCAAATAAACTTTAACAAAAAATTATCACTCTAAAAGGCATTAGTATAGTGTTCTAATTGTAACTTTTTATTTTTTTAATAATGTATAAAAAAAAGGTATAGGCATGCCAGATAGCCAATATCCATAGTGTGAATACCAATAATTTTAGTAATGAATATGTTAATTGAAACCAAATTTAGGTAATTTTGATTTGATTTCCCTACTAATAACAACATGTTTCTATTTAGAATGTTTAGTGTTTTTATCATAGACAGATGAAATGATATGTTAACTTCAGCATTTTTACCAGCGTCTCTTTGAATTGGATACTAATATTTTTTAACTACTTAGCAACAGAAATAAGCTCTGGTGGTGGTTATTACAATTGATACAGGTAGAACCTCCTGATAGTAACTTTAGATGGAAATGAAATAATTATTTATTAAAATCTATTAAATGGTACTTTATTAGCACCTTGACCTTTTTTTTTAGTTATTAGCTAACAGTTGACCTTGATTTCTCCTGATGTTAAGTGATAACGAGGCCATGGATGGTGAAGATAGTTTGCCCACAATACTTCAAGAATTACATGTATGATTGCAGAAACACAGCAATGCTATAATGGCGGCAGGTTGACATTGAGGACAGTAGCCAGCCAGGCAGTTTGGAAAACCCTACTATCATCCAGACTCCACTACTCCAGTGACCTGGGATTTGAACCTGTGTTTTTTTGTATTTTTTTTTATTGCAGTTAAAGTAAAATATACCAATTTTTCCAACAGATTGCCACATGTAATCTATGTGTTGAAATTAAACATTAGAGCTATATTTTCAAACAATTTTTTCAAATATTCAATAATTTAAATATAAAACTAAATATTTGAAATAAAGAAAAAACTAAATCCTCCTGCACTTAAAGTTATTAACACTACATCTAGTTTTGGACTCTTTCTACAACTACATGTTACAATATATTTTTAATCTAAAATTGATATCTGTGCATCTTTTGTTTTACATAATAATGTTTCTATCTGTTGTCTTCATTGGCACATTCGAAAATTGTATTTGCTTGTACTTATTTTGTTATACAAGTGAAATTACTAATAATAAAAACTACTTCAACTTGCAACAAATCTTGACTAACAAAACATTGAAACACTTTTTATTTTCCAATAAAATATATTTCAAACTACAATTCAATTAAACTTAATATATGGAATAGTTTGATTAACATCCTTTCTAGTGTTAAGTCTTACAATTTGTGCAATCAATGCAATGTAAGTAAAATCCAATTTTTTTAGTTTGTCTTATAAAACTGTTATTAGTCATTATTTAACTTTTGGTATCACTATTTTAATATTTTTCAGTTTGTTAGTAATTCATCCAAAAAAGCAGATGAATGACATCGTGGGCACTCGGATATGTCCAGTAGGAAAGTGGTCTAAAATAAAGAGAAAATTTAAAACGAATTCGCCCCATGTTTAGTTTACAGTACACAATAAATTATTAGGTAAAAAAACTCTTTAAAAATTATTTTTATTAATGATAAAAATAATTTATATAAAACTTTCATCGAAAGCACATCCTGCAAATAATACGCTCTAATATATTATTTAACGTCTTCATTTATGCAACATAATAAAATACAACTTACTCTTGGATGATGTTCGCATCTAAGGCGAACACGACCGTGACAATAATAACCACATGCACGACAAAACACCGTCGTTTTTTCTCTGTGACAAGAACACTTTTTAGTGTATACTTTAGTTATTTGAGGTACTCCACGTCCCATCCGTTTTGAAAGTTTAAGAACTTTACCAGAAGCTGCTGCCACTACAGGTGTACTAGAAGATTCCATTACTTTTTATGAATGCCGAGGGTTCTGCTAAATTTAAAAGTCTGTTTTAAATCATGTTTACCTTTTACATTTTCATTAATTTTGTTTTTGGCGGGTACTTTTAGTTGACATTGGTGTTTTCATACTAATAATCTATAATCTCCACAATATATTACTTGATGTAACGAATGAAATTACTTGGTATTTTGCATATCATAGATCTTTAATATTACCATGGAGTAGATATTTAAGATAAATAAAGTAAGACAAATTTTGATGCTTACAAGCAATGAAAAGATATTTGCTTTATGACTGTTACTTATTTTAAATTTTAGAAAAGATATGAAAAGCGTGCGTTAAAGAGGTAAGGTGACATAGGTAACATTATTTCAAGCAGAAAGCGGTTTTATCGTACAAGAACTAGTAAAATTAGTGTATTTTCAACTTTTCTGTATGTCACTCCAAATTAAAAACAATACTATAATGAATACTATAAAGAATTTCACATCTTTCACTTATTAATTAATTTTATCATGTGTGTTTATTTCATTTAGCAAAAAATACATAATTTTTTGTTTTGAGCCCAGAATCATTTGAAATCGGCTTATCTTCTTAGCACAATAATAGTCATCATCTCTCATCCTAAAACCCGCGCCGGGCAATTAAGCCTCCTTAACTACATATTTATTATCATAATTATTAGGTATATTGTGCAGTTTCATCAGGTTAGATCATAAGTTACTTTTGATTCTTAGAGCTGCCAACATTTCCGAATGCGGGCATCACGAGTTAATTATCAATATCCTTTTCAAACTGTAGCTATCAATCATTAGAACATCGCGAATATGTATTAGATTTTATGTTACAATTGTGTGCTTGTTCGTTGACTGAAGAAGGACTAGTGCCCAATCTCCAACTACCTCAATCGTATTCGAGCACTGGATAGTCAGACAGAGATACTACTAACACGGCTCAAATAAGTTTATAAAAATAATCAGGAATAGAGTAGAGCTCCCTATTCTTACATTTTGTATTTTAAATTCTTAAAAAATATGTTGTTTACTTCAACAAGTATTTTATTCGCATCATAACTTATATTTAATTTCCCCTCTAAAGAATAATAACAACACATAATCTATACGTGTAATGAGTCCATAAGTCAACGGAATATGTACACTGACTATTTTTTTGAAAATATTTAACTGAAATGCACTTTTGTGAGGATATAATAGTGAAAATAAGTTTTTTGGGTTTTTGTCTGTCTGTTTCTTTGAACGCTAATCACGCAATTACTAAACAGATTTTCATAAAACTTAGCACTTAGGTAACTTATTTTTGGGAATAAAATTTGAGGTTCTTTTTATTTCGGAAACATTAAAGGTTCCTGCGTGGTAGTAGGTAAAAACATTTTTCTCGCACTGAAGTATTTCAAAAGTAGTAAAATATTAAAAATATTGTCTATGGATTAAATTTAGGACACTTTTTGCCCCAGAAATATAAAACATTTTCAGGGGTATACTCTGTTTAGTTTAACAAATTACAATAGGTGGCGCTTTCAAAAACTTCCATTTAAAAATTTTATGAATTTACTACAACGAGAAAATCCTGGAAAATTAAGAATAGTTCACCATTTAACCAATTAAGTTTAGTAAAAAAAAATAAAGTGACATTCATGGACTGTTAGGCGGTACAGATTTCATAGTAACAGCTAGTACTCACATAGAATACCTATTTTCGCTAAAAAAATTAGTTACAATTTTATGTTACTTTTTTACCAAATATTATATTTCGCATTTAGAACAATGGTACACCATTTTGATTGCCGAAAGCTACTTTTTATAAAAAGAAGATTTTTGAGAGAAATCTTGATATTTTAAAACAGACTACGGTTTTAAAGAAAAAATAATTGTTGAGATTGCATCGTAAACGTATATCAAAGCATGTGGTGAGCTATATATAAATGAGCGATTAATTACTTTCTTTTCTAGAGGAGTATCTAATACCCACAATGAAACATTTGACATTTTTTTCGCCTTTTCTTTTGGGGGCCCACATACTTATATACACTATTTTGCACAGCATTTGTAAGTGACCCCGGAATCGAACCAGAGGACCTCCAAGTAAAAAGGATGGCCGTTGCACCACGTGGGCAGTTAAATTAATGTTGTATAATTTATTTATATTTTCTAATATGTTATTTATTTTAAGCTTCTAACTATCCTATGATTTTATGAAATAGTAACTTTTTTATAAAGCTTTACCGTGGGTAACAAATTTTCATAAATTTTCTTTTTTTTTAACCGCGTCGACGAGGCAAAAAATGGTCCACTTCAGGACAAGTAAAATGAATAAGTACTAAATTGATCGACTTCGATTTCTTTTCGATTACTAGACATATACCGTCTCCAAAAAGCATACCTCCAAAGTATATACCGCCACCACCGGAACTAGACTATTATGTTAATTTATCACCAGTTCGAAGTTAAGCTAAAGCAATAGGTGGATATATGCCAACTAGAAGAGGAAAGTAATATATAATGGAACGAGCAAAAACGATGATTTTATTTCTAATTTTAGCGGTTGTTATGATCTCATTAAAAATATATATATGAAAGTTAAGCATGTTTTGTTTGTTTATTTTTCTTGGTTTTTAACTTTAAACAGGTGTTGAAATAAGTCTTGTAATTTTAACAATGTTTGGAAATATTTTTTAATGTTATTATCCCTTTTTATAATATCATACTTTAGTTATAAGAGTAGACCTGTACACGCCAGTCGATAAAATTTTTCCCTTAATTAAACATGCTTGTACATCATAACATGGTACTCATCATCTTGAAACATTTGATAATATCTTCAAATGTTCTATTAATGTAATATGCAATCAAAACTACGGTCAGTTTTACGTATTTTTGTGAGCACATTAATTATCTCGTGAACGGACTCTAACAAGAGGCCTTGTTGCTTTGTACTTTGTTACATAAGTAAGTAAACTATAAGTACTCTGCCCATAAGATATAAGACCACTTTATGGGCAGTCTGCATATAGCTTTTAAACTAAATCTTAAATTAAACTAATTATTAATTTTCTTATATTTTATTCGGAGTTTACTCGATAAGAGGGCATTTAATACGAAGATATACAGTCAACACGTCTATTTATTTAATATAATAAGATAACTCCACAACACTCGTCATACCAATAATAACGAGGGTACCACGTATAGTGACAAAATGACACAACGATAAGCCACATTTACCGTGCGCCGCATTCGCCACCGAGTGCCACACAACACCGGCTCGCACACAGCAAACAGACCTACACACCCCTATTCCGAAGCAGTTTTCTCCGCCCACAGTGCACTATATATTATTTATTATTATTATACATAATTTACAGCTTATAATGCAGCTTATATAAATGATTACATATGGACAGGTCACAAGCCATTTACAAACTAATATTTTGTGTACCAATTTTAAAGAATTACAAAGTAATAAAAATTAAAATAGAGGCATAAATAGTGCAAGTTTCAAAGTATGTGTGTGTTTGTGCGTGTGTTATATAATGACTTAGCGGATAAAATTTGCATCAAATCTTTTTTAAAAACCTAATTCGAGCAATGAAAAATATCAGCATTATAGAATTTCTTATTATAGACAATATTCAGACGTCTTGTTATACAGTTACGGGTATAATTGGTTAAAGTAAATCACGTCGCCAAAAGAGGTGAATGCCTTGTTCGTTTATCTGGTGCCAGTAATTTTACCACAGATGAAACAAGGTCAGAACAGTCAACATTACCATTACATATGTCATACAACATCATTGCGTCTAGAAGAGAGCGTCAATCTTACAGACTCAGGAGGTTATGACGAGCGCACGATTTCTTATATTCTGTGAGATAGATATTGGCACGGAAATTGATAGATTTTAAGAACAACTTTTGAATACTCTCTATAGCATTAATATGTACCGCGTATTGAGGGTTCCAAATTTAACAGGAGTACTCTAATATACTTCTGATGTAAGCGCAGTATAATACTTTCATGAAAGAAATATTCGTAAAAGGCTTACTCACTCTGAGAATAAAACCTTAATTTTTGTAAGCTTTATTGGTAATGGCTTGAATATGATAATTAAAAGTTAATTTGGAATCAAGTAGAATTCCAGGATCTTTTACAAGATGTGTTCTGGGGATTACGACATTATTAATTTCGTAATTATAAATAATCGTATTCTTTTGTCTGGTAAAGCTTATAACATTATATTTCGATGAATTAACTAAGATTCTATTAGTACGATAGTAAGTTGCTAAAGCTTTAAGGTCTTCCTGTAGGTGTTGACAGTCTTGCTCAGAATTAATTTTGAGAAAATTTTTTTGTCGTCTGCGTAAAAATAAAACCGAGTATATAAAAAACTATGATTTTTGTCAAAAAGGTATGCTACATATAGCAAAAACCCCAAAAGAGAGCCTTGGGGAACTCCCGACCTTACAGGAAAGTTCCGTGTTTTGTGGCCACACACATTAACAATCTGGCTCCTATTAATAAAGTACGATTCTAACTAGCGCAAAAGATTCCCTCAAATACCAAGGGCGAATAATATTTTGATTAATATAATATCATCTACCCTATCGAACGCCTTTTTGAAATCTGTATAAATCACATCGACTTGTCCTCCACCTTCCATATCGTTCAGAACTTGATCCATGAATACCGCCAAGTTAGTAGTAGCTGAACGATATTTAATAAATCCGTGTTGTTCATTTGGAATGTTCTGTTTTATGTTGAGGTAAATTGTGTCATATACTACCCTTTCTATGATCTTTCCAAAAGTACACAAAATGGAAATAGGTTTGTAATGTTCAATAGGTATTTTGGAACCTTTTTTATGGACTGGTATGACTTTAGCTGTTTTCCAGACCGATGGGAAGACGCCCTCACAAAAAGATCTGTTGAAAATTAGACACAAAGGCTAAGCCCAAGATTTAGCACATTTATTAATAAATAAAGGAGGAATTCCGTCTAAACCTTGTCCTTTATTAGGGTCTAGTTTTCTAAGCAGCCTGATGATTCGCTTCTCAATTACATGTGTTACTAGTACTATGAACGACTTGGAGTTTTCGAGAACATTCTTATTTGAGTAATCACTAACATCATTATTAACGAATACTAAAATTTTTGGCAAAAGCATTACAAATTTGGGTTTCGTTAATTAACACGGAACCATTGTACATCATATTATTTGGATAATTGGAGCCATTTTTACGTTTAGATTTTATATAAGACCAGAGAAGCTTTGCATTGGTTTTTATATACTCTTGAGCCTTTTTTAAGTAGTTCTGAAAGCATTCTAGTTTAGTTTTTTTTGACGGGAACGAAGTAATATGAAAGCATCATAGTCCAAAGGGTTTTTATATTTAGACCAATTCTTATTCATCTTGGCATTTTCTTTAATTATTTTTATTAGAGCACGACTGTACTATATTGAAAATTTATGTTCATTCTTGATCACAGATTTAGGAACGTAATTTTCGATACAATTATTTAAACAATTATGAAATACAGAAACAGCTTCATCTAATGATTTGGAATCTATCAAAGTAGACCAATCGTATTGTGAAAATTGTGTATAGCATCATAATTACCAGTGTGAAATTTATATTTTACACGAGTGGTCTGAGGAAGTGATCGTATATTAAGATCTAAACCTTCACAAACTAAGGTTGGATGACAATTATCCTCCTTAACTACGTCGCTTGTCGAGCGGTTAACCGATGCAGGAAAATTAGCAAAAATAAGATCTTATACATTATTATAATCATTTTTTACTTTATTGTTATGTTCTAATCCTGTAAAAGTGGCGTTATATAAAAAGTAGGTTATCGAGTTTTGTAATTCAACAGTTCCTTTATGTAAACATACTGGTTCTTCGGATTCCCAAGATATATTTGGTAAATTAAAATCACCAGCCACGAGAATTAGATCATTCGGATGTTTTTCAGAAGCCGTAATCAGCAAGTTTGTAATTTTTTTTACTTTCACTGAGAGATCACGATTAGGTGGCAAGTAAACTAGTGCTATATGAAAGTCATTTGAGGTTCCTAAACTATGCTTATTGAGAGTGAACCATAGACACTCCAAATCAGAAAACATTAGATCAGGACGAAGTTGAGCATTGTAAGTACGATTACATAAAGCCATCTCACCTTTTTGAGCCCCGGTCGCGTCTTAATATGTCATAAATACCAGTATCGGCCAGTTCCGTGTCTAGAACACCTTCACAGAGCCAAGTCTCAGTCAATAGTATGATGCCGTAATCTATATTCAATATACTATTATAAGCATCTAAGGTTTTAGTCCGTAGGCCTCTCACATTTTGGTATAAGATTGAAAGTTTATTGTCATCCATAATCATGTCCTTCAATGTAGTTGCGACACGTGTCAACTAAATATATAAAACGAAATTTATCAACTGTCCTAATCCCGTTATTGATACACCTTAATAAAAATATTCTGTATAACAGTGATGCTATCTTTGTGTGTGGTGTGTGTGTATATGTGTTGAGCATGTTTTTGAAAAGAAGTACGCGTAATAGATTTATAGTATTGTGTTGCATAAAATGTTGTTAAGGTAAAAATCAAAAGAACAACCATTAATAACTTAAGGTAACATGCATATGTATAAATTACTTTAATATTTTTTCTATGTCGGCTTCTGACGAGATTAAGACCGGGGCACATTTCTCGTTTCTTCTGATATAAATACGACAATTTTTATCCAAATAAAGGTGTAGCCCAATAGTCTAGCCTTCTCTTTACATGGCTTTAATAGTTTATTATTAATTGCCGTGAGAGGCTCGTTTAAATATATTCTTTTTCTCTCACCTCCGATTCCGGTGTCTTTAGTCGATAACTCACGATATTTACGTGTTTTATACAGAAGCGTATCCTTATCAAGACGGTTTCTTAACCGCACAACTATCGGTCGTGGATGTCCAGCTACGCGGTGTCTTGGTTGCACCCTATGAGCAAATTCAATAGCATCTTCAGGCATCTTAAAGCCGACGTGATGCGAAATACAACGCACTATGTTTTCAGGACGTTCATCTTTCAATTCAGGAATACCGGCAATTTCCACATTTTGTAGACGTGCCCATTGTTCCTGCTGTGTCTGATTTCGTTCGAAGCTTGTACATCTAGATTCTATAACAGTGAGTGACTTATTCAGCGCCTGGTTTTCATAGCGTAAGTTATTTATCTCAATCTCTTTTTTATTGAGAGATATTTTAAGATTAAATTTATGATAATGATTAGATTTATGACTTTCATCGGAAATAAATTGTAAACTCGTTTTTAATTCCCTTGAACGCGATGCAAAAGAACGTAACTCGTCTGTTAATATTCGCTGAATCATATGTGGTAGTTTCTGAGTTATGAGCTTGAGTATCTCAGTTCTTAATTGATCAGCGGAAGCTGTCTCAAACACTATTGCAGATGACTGATTCTGGTTGTTCAAGGCAGTTCGGGACTCCATATCGTTATCAGCAATCGCATCTGCATTCGAATGCGCGGGACTTTTTTGTTTACATGAAGCGTGCAATTCAGTCTTGTCCTGTATCGCCATCATGGCATCGCGCACCAAGACTGCATTTGGGGTGTTACAGAAATCTCGTTTTTGCAGAAACTTTTTATTACAGCTTATACATTTCCATAGCTTGATATTACGCTTCGCTGTAGTTGGGGTAAGCCCCACGCATGTTAGATGGAAAATGCGATTGCAAGCAATTTGACTACATACTACCCTCTCCGTACATTTAACACTCCTACAACATATAGCACAATTCATAATTATGTGGATAATATCTTTTTTATTTAGAATGCTAGAAATTGTATATAAAAGTGGCAATCATCGAACAGTGAACGGCAGCCATTTTTAAGTGGTTGCGGATGTATCCCGTGGGCTCTCAATATTATAAACTTGTCAATACACTCATAGACACTGCACAATAAATACATTCGATAACATTTAACTACGAAGGACAATTCATACACGAGGAACATAAATAATGTACACTTCATAGGTTAATATCCACCCGGTTATCACGCAAAATACGTGCGCACTCCACAACACAATAACATACCACAATATGTGAACGATAATCAGACAAAGGGTACATCCGTCGATCTTAAACAATCACGTAGCTTGCCTTATCAATCGCCTTTACTCTTCATCCTGCGATACTTTCTCGCAGCGTCTCTAGCCAGCCTAATTGGCCTTTTCATTTCAAAACGAACTAAGAAGTTATAAAAGTCATTAGACTAACAGCGAAAATATCAATCCAATCCAAAAATATATGGTGTCTAAATGGTAATCTTACTTGTATTAAGGGTGTCTGAAAGAGACTGCTTTCAGTAGTAAGATCGCTTTTTGCACTGCTAACGTATTCTTTTACTTCTCTCTATTTGTAACAGTTACTTTTTTTATTTTCTTCCATGTGTATTTTATTTTGTTCTAGTTATGCAATAAAGTCTATTCTATTCTATTCTATTCTACCTAACCACCTGTATGCATTGGTATTGTTCATGTTAATTTCAATGTTCAGTATAGTTGCAAACTGACTTATCCAAAGTAGCTAAAATAAAATCATATTAATGTCTCCGCACAAGACGGTATCTTATAAAAATCTCTCGTCGGAATTCCTGGTGCGGGGAGCGGAGTCGGCTTACAGACGTGCAGTAGCTAAGTGGCTGCTATACAATTCGCTTATAGGGTCGCGTCGATAGCTAGCGGTGAAGTTCACGGTTCGCTTTTAATATCTTCTAACGTTACAACTACAATTAACACGCTATAACGGGAAGCGAGTACATTGTGTACGAACGTGCTACAACAGGAGCAGCATCGCTTGCGGTGTACTGTAAACTGACAGACTTACTAACTGACAATCGACTGAACGTGACGTAGTGAACTTGCAAGCGGTGGAATAGTCATCGAGTGGTAAGTCATTATCACCTTTATTTCATAGGCAGCGCAACACAATATTTGACGAACATGTGCCGGGGACCCCCGAAACAACATTGTTGGGCACAAAAATTATGACCTATTATGAAGTAATAAAGTAAGATTGTGTATAAAATATAAACAAAATACAAAAATGTAACGGATGTTTTTACGTTAATGATTCTAATGCTACTGAATACCACGGCAAAGCTTTGAATAACAATAAACAATGTGTGCAACACTAATAATGCATGCATTGGTAATTAGTATTCAAATTTGTGTGAAATATTTTTTAGTTTCTTTTTTTACTATTACTATTTTCTAAATACTATTAATTAGTAACTTCTAGTGTTGCAGCACTTGTATCACAGGTTAAATATTCATTTTATAATAACAATTCACAATTTCTACTTCAAATTCACGGTAATAAAGCCAAAATAATTATTACATTAATCATTTAAAATTAAAAGAGTAATTGTAATATATAATCTGTTACTAATTCGCAGCCTTTCGACATGCTACCGATATTTGTCAATATCACATTGACAATTGTAGTATTCGTTCATTTTGAGATTCCCCAGTTTAGAATAATTAATATACTTAGATTATATCTAAATAAGTTAAATGTACTTTTCATAGTAAAACTTAATAAAATTTTTGCAATAATGTTTCGGAATATTGCAAGTTCTCCAAATTTTATGAATAAGTTAAATATTATAAAAGTAAAGTTTCCTGAGAAATTGAGAGGAACTTTATTAGAGAAATGGGCTGATTATTGGAAGAATCTTTTTATTGACTATCGCCAAATGTTTCAAGATTTAAGAAGTGATATCCAAGAAAAACCAAAAAAAGCTATAATTTGGGGTACAGGTGTCACAGCTATATACGCCCTTATGAAAAATAATCCTAGTGAAATAGATTTTAAGGACTATTTAAGACGTATGTCTAATGAAGTAATTTTAGTAAGTGATCAATGTTTAAATCATAAATCTATAGAACATCTACGATATGTAAATAATTGTTATAATGAAGGTGTTATTCATTATAGAAATTTTGGCATTGCCTCCATAATCTATGTTACTGAAATAAATGATACCTGCGACTTATACAAATCACAGTGTTCATATTTAAAACTTACATTTTTTAGTTACCCCTCCAGAATAATAGATGTGGGTGTCATAGGTAAATGGTGGAATATTTATATTAAAACAACCAATTATGATGTTAATATGTAACATATATTACAACATTGTAAAAATTATTGATTGTTGTACAAATGTTTTTTCACTATCATAATGTTTAATGTGAAATAATAAAAATTGCTTCATTTTATAAATGTATATCTGTGATTTCCCAAATTTTTTATGTCCTTTTGATTTATACATGTCACCAATTACAAAGCAGTATTTACATTTAATGTTAAGTTTGACTGTCTTTCTAGTGCAGTGGTTTACAATTGATCTTGTAATATAGAGGTCCTGGATTTTACTTCAGAGCCACATAAGTAGTGCAGTCTGGATTGTGGTAGAATAACTTAGAACCTACTTAGCTACCTACCTCCATTAATGTTGATCTGTCGCCATAACAGAAATGCTGTGTAAAAGCAGTCATACATGTGGGTGTCAGATAAATTGCAGCTAAAAAATAGATTTTCTATTTTGTCTATCATCATCAGCATTCATAGAGATTTGCGGACATGCCTAAACTTTTATAACAAAACACTTGCTGCTACTTTTTCTAAATAATCTATATATAATGAAAAACAGTATTTCACAAATATTAAAATTTGTTCACCAATGTATAGTGGCAATAACTATTAGTGTACTATTATAGATGTAATTAGCACAGTTAGTGTTTTTAGTTTTTGAAACAAATGTGGGATATCATAATTTTCGAAAAGGCCTTTACAAAATTTAATTTACTCAATGAACTGGCCTTTGCTAGTTTATTAAGTAAATTAAATGAACGAATGAAAACAAATGGAAGAATAACCTTACTTTTTAAAGATGATTCTAAAGGTATCTATGTCAATTTAACTAATATTTTAAGATATGAGGAAGTGTATTTAAAAAGATTGCACTCTTTGGTGTTATTAATGTACCTATAACTGGTTTTATCGGAGTGCATATATTTTAAGTTCAATATTTGATTATATAATGCTTAACAATTTTACAATCAAGCATCATACAGCTTTTACTGAATTTCAGACCTGATGATAATGTTGTGAACAAATAAAAATCTAAATAATTTCATATACTGAAAATATAATACAAATGGAGCATTCTTTATCAACTTAGATGGATTCAGATAGAAAAGCTCTATTTCCTCAATTTCGTGATATGATATAGTATCCCTTAAAATGGCCTTGATGGTAAATTTTGAGATTTTTTGAAGTACTTGTTTCAATTAAATATAAAATTTCAATTCAACTTAAAAAATTATGTAAAATATTGAATTTTTTATAATTATTCATTTTAAACTTCAACCATTTAATTTCTCAGCTTGATATGAGTATGAGATCTCAATTACAAGTATTTTCGATTTTTGAACATTTAAAAATATGTTTCTTTAGATCTTTTTATTCAGTGATTTTTTACAGAAAACTTTTTTTTATTGTTCTAAAGTATACTTATCGTGGTTGCCAATCCGACTTCGTCGGAATACACATATTTGAAAGTCTTGTTTAATCCTACCTTCCCTCCTTATCTCAAAAACCGCTTCCAATTTTTGGATGATTTACACGTAAAACGTTTGAGTTCGTCGGAGAATTTAATACTCCATATGCCCTGGTCATAATACGAAATGTTTAGATGGAGCATTTTTTATTCAAGCTGTGCGAATATGGAATGAACTGCCCCTAACACCAAGAAAGGCATAGTCATATGGGAATTCAAGCTTTAGAAAAATCATTATCTATCAATTTGAGCACTTACTGTAATTATTATATGTAATGTTTATGTAAAGGTGTCTCAGAATATTTTCGTTTTTGAAATGACCACTACGCGTCAACCGTAGGTAGCAGGAGGAGCGGAGTGGTCTGAATCGCTTGGCCGGCTTGTTAAGTTTAGTAGCCATGAATCGTTTCACGAGAGTGTAGCGTGCGTTTTGTGTGCGAGCGTTTTATAAAAACGATTCCTACACTGTTGTTTGTGGTCTCTACAGGACACATTTTAATTTAACAAGCTTAAACCATGTGCCAAGTTAATTAAGCATTGGGTGTGCAAGTTTGAAGAGACTGGGAATATAATGCCGAACAAATCGTTTGGGCGCAATAGGACATCAAGGACGACCATGAACGTCGTCCGCGTTCGCCAGTCTATGGACGAATCACAACAGTTGTTGAGATTGTGCCCAGCTTCTCTTAATTTGAACAAATCTACGGTTCATGGCATTATTTCGGAAGACTTTCACCCCTGTAAAATTGTTATTGTTCAAGAAATTAAGCCTGATGATCCTGATAAACGAGTCGAATTCTGCAGGATAATGAAGAACCGTTTTAGGAGTACCGTTAACATCTGGTTCTCCGATGAATTTAATTTTCACATCAACGGTCACGTAAATAAACAAAATTGCAGATACTGGGCTTCCGAGAATCCGCTAGAACTGCATCAGAAGCCCTTGCACTCACCAAAGTTATTGTATGGGCTGCCACATTAAGTCAAGGAATTATCGGTTTATTTTTTTGAGGATGACTGAGGTCGAAATCGGATCGTTAATTCTGATCGGTATTGCCATATGATCAGGACTTTTTTCGCAACATCTTTTTCCAATAAGATGGAGCCACTTCTCATGTTACAAATGACTCATTAGCTGCTCTTCAAGGTTTATCCTCTGGAAGAGTGATAAGCCGCCAAGGAGACATCAACCGATTTTGATTTAGAATTGATCAGAAACAAGATAAATGTGCTTTACACTGTATGAAAAGAAATACCCACTGTTATGAAATTGTTACAAATTCTTCGAGAGGAAATCAATTTCAATGGAGGAAGAGAATCATTAAGGTAACAAAAATGAATTTAATTTTCTTTCAGTTTGAATATAATTTCAAAACATAGTAATCTAAAAATAACAATCTTATTTTGTCTTCAGACTTATATTTAAAGACGTTGGATTCGAATTCGTGAAGTGCTGATCAAAAAGGACTATTTTAATGAAGCGACATGACATAAAGATAAAGATACACAGATTCAAGTAATTGGAGCATATGCAAAAGAATCGAGAAGCCGATTATAATCTAGATGTGGTTTATTTAGTTGGAACCTACATATACGGTTCATGTTCAGTAAACAAATGCTGGCAAAATAAAGATATTGCAGGCCCATTTAAAAGTATATCGGCAGGGCCTAGATCGATCATTATCATTGTCATCATCATACTGGTGGATAAAATGGTTTTGTGCCAAACTGTTATTTGATGTATATATACAGACTCTTATAAACATCTGA
>DWQX01000344.1:0-46806 GCA_018245475.1 Pharmacophagus antenor | reverse complement strand
TCATCTGACGCCACCCTCACTCCGTCTTCGTCGTCCGATTCGTCGGGCGATGAGGACTGGGTGTGGGACGGCGGAGGGAGCGAAGAGGATTAGCAGTTTACCGCCGCGGGGTTTTTAGTGGGTAGCCCCTGGGTCTCCTTCCCAGGAAAAGTGCCCTTCTTAGGGCACCGGTTGCCCCGCACACGCTCCCCCCTCCCAGGGGGGGGGGGTTACGGTGCAGCAATGCATTTTCCCCGCGCAAACAAAAAAAAAGATAGCGAACTTAATGCAACTTCAACTAAATAAACATCACAAATTAAATATGAACAACCACATAACATTAACGTTCCTTTCAAAACTTCTTTGTTAAATATATCTTCAATTGCATGGTTTCATTTACATATATTTTTTTCTGATCCGAAACCACAACATTGATATCTTAAATCCTAGCTTGAGTAATAACTTATTTTTATTTAGTTTTAACGTATAATAAACAACTTAAGTTATGGTCCACTTCTTCATTCAACGTGCCTCCGTTTTCTTGCGTTCTATTCCGATAACCGTTTCGAAGTTCAACTGTAATAGGATTAACTCGTAGCTGACACTCGTTCCGATGCACCGGCCGCCCGTTTTCATTATCACAATTGCATGGAATTTTAAAACTTTTTCACTTTCGAAATCAAAACAAAAACTTAAACAAAATAAAACGTGAAATCATAGTTTAAAAATGTCTGGATGCTTCTTACATATGAATAATTATTGCAAATGTATAATTTTATTTTATTAAACAAATTCATGAAATTTGTAGTATATAACACATTATAACATAAATGTAGTTTATTATTTGCTTTAATTAGGTGTTCACGAAGGCACCAGTATTTTAATTGTATGCATTTATAAAAGGACGCGATTTATTAGCAGAAATATTTTTCTTAAATATTCCTTTCTAATAAAACTCTAGACAGTGAAATTTCTTTTGACCAGCTTTGTAATTGTATGTAACAAATGAACATAAAAACAATTTTTTAAAACTTACTTTATACAAAAATTATTATTATTTTATATTAATGTGTCGAGTTTATACTAATAGAATATGCAATAGACATTTGCTAACAAGTGTTGTATTCAACTGTCAATTTTATTTAATATCTAACCGAAATAAAGTTTTTCAAATAATATTCACACCTGTTTTTAGTGGTTGATAACCAGATTACAATGTTCTAATGGAATAAATAACAAAACTATAAATATGAAACAGTTCTAACACAATGCAACGAGTAAGTTACAACATTCACTTCTGTGCAACGCTCAGATACGTCAATGCTGCACAGTTGACTTTTTGAGACTAACTAAGGAATAAAATATTACACGAGCTAATGTGTAAAGACAAATATGCAGCCGAGACGTTTGCAGTTTACATTTAGTAATCCAATAACTCTACAATGTAGAATTAATTTGAAAACGCTATATCGTAATCACTTTAATTTCAATGTGTTATTTATTAACTCTTATCGCTAATGCTTTGATAGTGAATAACTGTAAGAAAATAAGTTGTTTAAGCGTATTTAACAATACAGCTGTTTTTATTGATCGATAAAAATCTCGATCGTTCTTATTCCTCGCCCTCTAACTTTTACAATTACACTGAGATATTGAAATTGATGTTAATATTACATTTCTTAATACTTTATATCTATGCGAAATAAACATCATGATAAAAAAATTGTGGATTAATATCACAGCTGATGCCATTTATGCCAAACAAGAAAAATTGTTAAACAAAATTAAGTTTTATAATTATTAACTTTTATAAACACTCATACACTACATGATATGTAATACCAGACTGCAGTAAAAGACTATCATGATACCAACAAATAAAACTATATAAAACAGACCTTCAGTGTAGTTCGTTATTAAACATTAAGTTAGACCGAGTTCTTTTCCTTGGTAAAAAAAGGAAATTTCAATATTATGAAAACATTTCCAGAACACTCTATTGCAGTATTTCCCAAGGTGGGTCGTAGGCCCCACAGGAGGCAATTGTCATTTACAGGGAGCAATCAGCATTTAAAAAAAAATTGCTAATATAGTTCATTGCATATTTGATTTTCATATGTTTTGGGGGACATTGGATAAAAATTGCAACGGTGTTGGGGGACATATAGAAACTTTACTCAAAAATGGGTAAAAATAGCAACTTAAGTGGTCTTTTTTTTTTAGGAAATCGTGAAATAACCTGCAATCCATATCTATATACATAACAATACATTTACTATGTGTAAAACATTGAAAAGATTATTCGAAACTAACTAGCACGTTATTACACAGAAGCTATGTGTAACAAGGGATATGAAATCAATAGCAGTGGTATAAAAAGTATCGACCAGTTACAAGGACAATGTCTTAGTCTATAAATATAAATACATGTGTATATATGTATATATATACTATTTAAAGTAAATGTAAATAAGTTTATCATACGAATGAAATATTTTAAGGTCATGTTTTTCCAGCCTGAATTCCATGAACCTGTATTGAGTTATTAACCATCTTTTTCTAATTACATTTAATTACTCATCTTACTCTGTATAGACGTTTTTACAATACACAATGAACTGGACGTTTACGATGGGTATGATCTTTGTTTGTTTCTTTAAAACGTTCAAAACAAAAAAGTACAACCAGGGAAAAGTAATAATTCCAAAATCGCACGACAAATGCTTAATATTCTAACTTAATAGGTGTGGGATACGTTTTTTGATTGCAAACGTTTTTCTGAAAGAAAAAACACGAAGCGTTTTTACGCTTGCTCCCATTACTATATTTTTCTCTTGAACTTCAAAATTCCAGTTTCTATTAGTTACTTAATTTATAAACATGTATAATACGAATAAAGAATTTAAAAACTTTAATCTCTTATTACTTACGATTTATTAATTCATCAATTTTATTAAAAGGTTATTCGTATTAACATGACGTATAAACACATAAAACTTCGGTACATCGGCAACTATAATAATCAAGAGTACAATTAAAAAAAAAAATTTTGTGCGGATTTATTTATTAGTTATAAATATTGCATAATTTGTAATTATAGCTGTTAGTAAAGTTACCATTTCGATTTGTCCACAACAAGAGTATATTTAAGCACACAACTACTTTACTCTTTATATCTAATTTTGTATTCCGTAATATCAACCGAAATCTTAACAATATTCTTTTTTAATTTATCAAAAATTTTGCTCTCGATCGTAAATCCTGATTTAAACTACGAATAAAAAAGTTATAGCAGAAGAAATATGTTAATCTTAACATGGAACCCTTTAAAAAATAAGAAGATTGTTATAACAAGTAAGCATTTTTTTTACATTCATTGATGCATCTGATACACTAAAAGTTAACTACTTACGATTGTTAATAAATGCTTTAAAATTTTTACTAAAAGTGCATTAATTATTAAAATGTACTTTTTACTGAGATAAAAACCATTCACAAATAAATTATTTAGTGAAAAAACACAAATTAGAAATAGATACAACGTATTAGCAATTTTTTTATGGATATATAAAATGTTCTTACAAACTTGTTCGTTCAGAGATAAAAACCATTAATATCTATGAGCCACAACCATTTTGTAAAGAAACACCAGAGGTATGTATAACTAATTTGTCGGTTTTTCCGAGTAAAGACACAATAATATACGTTCCGAGAAGCTTATACATACTGTATTTCGTGTACTTATATAAAAAAAACGACTGTACTGAATGAACGCCGCATAAAATTTACTTATTATTAGGTACATTGGGAGTATGCACGATTTTAATTAATTTTCATGAAAATATTATTCCACGGAATTTAATATATGAAATACCAAAATTCATACTTCTTAAATCATAAATTCAAGGAACATTAAAATACAAAATAAAAAAGAAATTAAACTCCATTATAGATCTTTGAATTGTATACTACTGACAATGATAAAGTAGGTTAACAGGAGTGTGGGGTTGAATCAAGTTCCCTTAGTTTTCATTGACGTATAGAAAATTTATACCTACGTATGTATATTATGAGTACTTTATATGCCTGTGGACTCTAATTAATAATAAATAAGCATTATTTCTCAAATAAAACACTTAGGCTATATTTCTAAAGTATATAAAAATAGATTTTCCATGATTTTATATAAATTCTATAAAAATCGTAATTAAATTATAAATAATATTATCTCTTTGTATTTTTTGTACCAGAATAAGAAATTTTAAAATAAACGAATTTACAAACAAATTTCAAAATAACTTAATTGCCTAATTGTTTGTTTAGAAATAACTTACTCGTCAAGAAGCTCATCTTTATCGAAGGACATTGTGGTCAACACTAACACTGCACGCTAAGTGTATTTAGTAATATATATGAAACTACAAGTTGAACCAATGGATCGATGATAAGCAAGACAAGCGCCTTGCTAATTTGTAAACCCTACTAAGCGTTCGGCGACAGCAGGGCGCGGACGATGTGCGTGGAAAGCTTGCGCAGCAGCTTTACAAAATCGTACCAACGTTTCCGATACTCAGCATGGTAAATTAACACAGAGTAAAGCAGAACCTATCTGGCATAATGAAAATGCTAACCTTGGCTTGTGTAAACCGATTCAGTGATAATGTTATTGAGCACTTTTTGATTAGTCACTATTCGTTTAATCACTGTCTATTTATTACTAAAACATTGACTTATCTTCCTTATCAGTAATCACAGACTTTATAGCAAATTAAAAATTTCCAAAACGTTAATACCTTGAATCTATACATTCTATATTTTTTAATTTGAAATACATTTTTTTAGTGATATACTAGTGAAAAGATTTTTATAGATTTCTCGTCTGTCTGCCTATCTCTTTGACCGTCAATCACGAAAAACCTAATGATAGGACTTTAGACACTTGAATATCGTCACTTATGGCATAATATTTAGAATAACTTTTATTCAGAAAAAAATTACTGTTTCTTCGGGACGATAATTTAGACTGCCTCCGTGGCGCAGTGGTTTACCTGCTGGCCTTGTAACACGCGAGGTCCTGGGTTCTATTCCTGGGCCACAGGAGTAGTGGAGTTTGGATGGTGATAGGGTTTATCGAACCTGCCTGGCTATCACCCTCAATGTAAATTGGACGCCATAACAGCATTACTGTGTACATGTGAGAGCTAGAAATATTCTGGGCGAACACGCTTCACCATCCACGGCCTCATTGTGACTTAACATCAAGTGAAATCGAGGCTATTTTAGTCCATAACCATTGAAAAATACTATGTAAAAAGTAACTTTTTTGAATGACTCCGCATACTAAATTATTTCAAAACCAGTAAAATATTAAAGAATGTCTTTGGACTCAATTTGGGTTATTGATTTGTAGTAATACGACATTCATTAACCGTTTGAAGTTTATCGGGTCAACTATTTTTAAATATTATTAAAAAACTTCTTTTTATATGATACTTCTCCCTACGAATAAGTTTACAATTTATTACACGACATATACGAGTACCTTCTGTATGTGAAAACTATAAATTAGTTTCCCTGAAGCCTCGGGAACTTCTTAGATTTGAAGCAATGATTAGGTAATGATTTTTCTCCCTATTATGTTGATCTAAAAAGAAATATTTCGGGTTTGAATAAATACAACAGTATCCACTATTATTAAATACTTTTGCCCTTCTAAAATTATATGAAGGTAATATACATAAACACTAGATAGAATTTATACATATATGATATTTACAAATACGTTTTAAATTCCATGAAATTTAAGCAATATAATTCTCCATAACAATGTCACATATTTTCCTAAAAATGTTAGGCTTTTCTAGTAACAAAAATTAGCTGTCGAAAAATCTTAAAATTATTTCAATCAATAAGACAAAATTTAATACTCAACACACTTTATTTTCTAAATAAGAAGACGCTCAAGGACGCATACTTAAACGTCTTTTTCTATAATCAAGAATATAACTGGATGCCAGATTAAAACTTCAGAAATGGTTTGTGACGTACAACTATCAAAACAAAATTATATTTTAATGGAACAACATTTAGTCCTAAAGTTTTTGCAACTTTAGCACTTTTTATTGTAACGTATTACCAGCGGCATAAACATCTTTATTAAAAATAATGTAAATAATAACTCATAATTTTAGTGAAACATTAATAAGATGGCAGTGAATTTTCTAAATAATTATAAAAAAAAGTCATATTAAAATAAAACTAAAAAATGATTTTTCTAAATACACACACTTTGTAGCACAACTGAAATTAACTAATTAAAGCTATACTGTTTAAAGTATTTTAGTCTAACTGAATACAGCAAAAACTAGAGATGGCAGAACAGGTATATTATTATGTCTTATTACATATAACTCCAACGAAATTATTTTTCACACAACACATAAAAAAGATAGCAGACAAGTATGAGTTGTTATTCAAACTTATTTATTGACTAGCAAATAAAATTTATAACACATTACAAGCTACAATAACTTTTCCAGCCTCCATCGTTAAAAAAACGACGTAGCCTAAGTATAATATTACAACACCACACAATTTAAACTCAAATGGTTCTTGCTTATCTATATTGTATTAGTAATATCGCAATTATAATAAACGTTTGTTTTACAATACATCACTTTCCTCTTATACATTAGGACATATTAAATTTATTTAGAAATTGATGTAGATTTTATATAAATGAAATGTAGTATTTTCTAAACAATATCTACTAATGTTCTATCTTCTGAGACTATCTTTGAGGAAATAAATAATTTCATTGCATTTTTATATCAAAATTTATAATTATTCCTTGCCTATTGTTAAAAAGCTGATCACCAAAAAAATTAAGGGACAACAGAAATATTTTTTTATTTATCAAATCATAACAAGAAATAGAAAAATATTAATAAGAGCATTGTAAAAATAAGCAATTACTAATGTAAACATTCCGAACTGTGGCAATATTTCCTCAATAAAATATAAAAACATTTTTAAATAAAAATATATAAAATTTATAGTAAAATAAATATGAATGCTGTAGTTTCAAAAATAACAAAACAAAAATTATATCCGATTGTTATCATGATTTGATTAAATGACTGAGAACAGAATGTCAAATGAATTTATATCAAATAGTCAAGACTAATAAATAAACTGAGTTAGTTTGACAACACTAAAAATTATAGCATTACTACATCATAATATTACTTGACCCATATTTGCATCAGAGCATTTTATTAGCAATGTATATAATATTTAATATGCAAATTAAGTATTTTAGACTATATTATCCATATTAAAGTTTTAATATCCATGGTTAATTAACTTAAAAACTTCTAACCAAAATATATAGAAAAATGGGGAAAAGAGTGTCAAAGGACTTTGACGTCAATATGAACTTCAATTAATTTATATTTTACAGCAGTTCAGATATAATAATGATAATGAACTGAATAAAATAGCAGGATTCTTTTATTAGACAGATGGTCTTTGTAATAGTTATAATAGTGTTATCTAATGACAGATATAATTTTTATTTAAAACTTTCCTGATGCATTACACCTCTTACTTATCACATCTTAATTCTAAAACCAGTCGTATGGAACACTATATTAAAGCCTATAAAATTTCCTACAATATGTACTAATCAATAAAGATAGTTTTTTCTGGGGAAGATAGCGTGAGGTTCTTTGTAGTTAGGATCCGGTTGATTGCGATATCGTCGAGCGAGCCAAACAGCAAATAACTGGAAAAATACAACATTAATTACATTGACTTGCTCCGTAGCGCAGTAGTTTAGCCGCTTGCCTTATAACGCGAAAGTCCCGGGTTCGATTCCTAAACCACAGACTACCACCCTCAATGTCAATCTGCCGCCATATCAGCATTGCTGTGTTCCAGCAGTCATACATTGGAGAGCCAGATGTATTCTGGATGAACATGCTTTACCATCTATGACTTCATTGTCAGCTGAAATTGAGACCAAAGGTTAGTCCATAACCGATAAAAAATATTATTAATGTAAATCCATTTAAAATAACAAACAAAAATTATTTTTCTTTTTGAGAAAAGTTACAAAACACTTGTTTTTTGCCAATACTCTGAAAAAAAATCTGAAAACAGGCAAAAAAATTATAAATTATATTCACAAAATTTTTCACATGCATGCCATGCCTACAGATATTATTTGATCAAAGGTGCATATTTATTAACAGTTTATTAAAAATAAAATTGCTTAATTATTATAACAAATTTCAGGGAAGCCAAAGCATGCAACAAAACATGCCATAAAAATAAATACTACGAAATTCAGTTGAGAGACAAATTTACTACTTAAATTTAAAAATAAGATTAAAATCGACCTATACACGAATTGGTTAATTTTAACTACACTACACTGTGATCTGTTAAAACTAAAATTTCACAGTTAATTGGTTAAAATTATTTTTTATTTAGAATTGTAGATGCAATTATCATAATTTACTCAGTGAACAAATAATAGCACATTTTTTAAAATCCCAGTTATAAAAAATGCTTGATAAATGGCAAAATGCCATGGGTCTATTTTTGGGTTAATATAGACATCTTATATTATGAAAAAAATATATAAATTATTCTATGAAAACTTTCCGCAAGCAATAATACGTCACAAATTACAGGTGTGAGTTATAGAAAATTGTATTAAAAAAACTGTATCTATGTGGTTCCATTTGCATGATTATGATTTTAGTTTCATAAAGTTTATAGACTATTCCCATGTCAACCATAGTCACCATCAGAAAATGATGTTATGATATCAAATGGCAATTGTAGGGCAGCTTTTAATGAAATTCTGATTTTTTAATTCAAAATGTTATCGCCAACTGTACTGTATACAAAAAGGCGTTATTTATCATAATAAAATAATCCATGTATTATATATTATCAAAAACCGAAGTTATCACATTAAAATATGGTTTATACTATCATGAAATGAAAACAAACGTCACTGCTCAAGTCATATAGTGATAATTTATCTTCGGGAGAAACATGTTTGTATAACAGTAAATCATCACAGATTCAGATTCCTTTAAAATTAAACAAAATTGTCAATTACCATTTTAACTATAAAAAACTAAATAGATCAATTTCATTGTAATAATTTATGTTATAACCAATACTCTTCAAAATAACTGTTGCTAAAGAAAAGCATGTATTAACTTTTAAATGATGATGGTAACAGTTTTTCTTGTTTTCCTGCATATATTAGAGATATTCTTTTTATTCTCATGAAACCAAGTAAAGGTATTACTGTAAAGAAGAATTATCAAAATTGAAAATCCTCAATACTTTAAGAAAATTTGTATGTGATCACATTGAACAAATTCTTATTGAGAAACTCCTTTATGATCATTATTAAAAAATTAATTAATGCTCTATTATGAATAACTTTATGAATCCATAAACAAAGAGAGTGCATTTATTTGCCATGCATATTTATAAACATGCAATAAAACACTGCCCTTATTACAAAACAGCAAAGCACGGAGAGCACACAGATATGCAATCCACCTTAAAATGCAATCTCCATTAAACCATGATTATTCATAGAAATGCACTTGGGTTAGCTCTTGGATCCTTTTGGTTACGATATCTTACAGTCAACCACACACCCAGAAACTGGAAAACAATCGCCGTCGAGTTAGTTACTAATTATTTCTGAGATTTTTATTTATGCAATGCAGTAACAGAATGAGCAGGACATTCACATGAGTAAGCACTATGTGGGCATGCCCCATAAAAATGAAGCATCAATAAACAAGATATCTACTTTCCATATTTTGTAGATATTTTAAAGAAAATTTTTCGAGTTACCATCAATTCTTAATGAGTAATATGCAGAAGATCTAATGAAAATTTATTTAACTTAGCAAAAAATGTTACATTTTATATTAAAGTTAACTTACAAATTAAGAATTAATTTATTTCTGGATAATTTCAATGTTATTACGATAGAATGAAATGTAAATGTTATTGTTAGAAGATTTTATGTGATTTTGTTACTTTGAAAATATAAGAACATAGAGCAAATCTGAAATTTGTAGCGCATTAATTGTATAATAAGATTTAAACTATTTAAAGCACATTGAAAACTTCTAAAATCCCCATTAAAAAAGATTTTTCCATAACCTAAATAAAAAATTTTAGAAATACAATAACCCTATTAAATACTTAATTATCTTCATCAATTTTGAAAGTATAACTTTTGCAGTGAGCTTTTTATATAAATAAGTAAATTCTAATTTAGTGTTTCATTTTAATTCAAAACAAAATAATTTGTTTTAAGTTAGGACATATATACAATAAGAAAAAATAATATGTGTAAAAACTCCAGTTATCTACAAGTTAATGGTTAAATTCCATTAACATTCAAAATAATAAATACCTCTGTGAAACTGAAGAACAGTCCTATCCCTCCACAAAGTTTAAAGGCATAATCAATTGTTTCTTTTAACTTCTCCATGCATGGCTCACATTGGCAATTGGGGGAATAAATCATATTCTTACAACAAATTTTCTAAAAACATAAAACAGATTGTACAAGAAAGTTATATAACAAAAATCTTTAAGCAATACAATAGCTTAATTATAACTTGTTAAAATAAATATGACTTTACGTAATCTCTTTTTATTAACAAGAGTTAATATAATTATGGGGATTATTACTTACATCTACTAAATCACATGAGGGATAATCTGCAGAACCATTTAAGGGAATATACCTATTTTGGAAACCACAACATTGGAACCTCTCTTGAACTTGCTCCTTTACATCCATGTTTACTTTGTGCCATCCCTGTAATACAAATAATGCAATAAATTGGCATGAATATTCCTGTAAAACAAAAAGCTTTTCTCCATTTTAATAAAACTTATTCATTAATATTTTATTACATCATACAAAAGTATGGCTTTAACCTTATAGATTTGCAAGGATGTTAGAGTATATAATATTTTTTTACTTAGTCCAATTTAACCAATAATCCTAACAATGCCAAAAGGAATATTAAAGTTTTAGATATTTATTACTATTATTTAATACAGTAATTGCACTCACCTGTTGTGCTAGCATTTCTTGTTGATTAGAATTAACAGCAAGACATGCACATGCCACCGAAAATTGTACAAGAAATAGTAGAAACAGTATCACCATATACTGAATAAAAGAGTTATGGATGTTGGGTATTCATATAAATAGTTAATTTAAACATTAAACTATACCTATGTAATAATCATTTTTCTTATATACATAGTTTATGTAATGTTTAAGTGAGATAAAATTCATATAGATGTAGTAATTTTAGACACTACAGACAACATCAAGACAAAAATAAATCAGCAATTTGACTTACTCATAGCAATTGGTATCACTCATGGTAGTCAACTATGTAATTCTGTTTTTATTAGTTAAGCATAATTTAATCAGTATAAATAATGATGAAACAAAATATTTTATTTCCATTCTTAATTTTTGTTTCCAGATGCTTTCAATAAACATGAGAATTCAATTTCTTTATAACATTTATAGATATTTTCATTGTCAGAAAATTTACTTTAAGCAACTCACAGGTATGTTATTCATGTATATAAACCTCAAATCTCAGAAAATCTTAGTTACTAATAAAAAAACCTAATTTTTTTTAAACAGCAGACAGTTTGAAATAAATTAAAATAGTTGTAGTAAAGTAAAAGTAAAATCACCTTGCGGAAATTTCTGCCATAATAGTGGATATAACAAAGAAAAAGTATGTGATATTCAAAACCTGCATAAAACACTTTCTTATATAAAAGGATACAAAGAAGAGCATAACTTGATGATGTTTAACTGCTCCGGCTAATCCCAGCAATGATATTAGGATTAAAAACACTCCACAAGCAAGAATCCCTCCAACTATAGGTAAATTTGTGACCAAAGACGACGCTTGTCCGTACACCGCAACGGATATAAGAATACAAGCTACCACCTTAATAAAATTATTTACGATCTCAGTAACAATTATTCTGTTTAATAATTAAAACTGATACTGTCAAATCTTAAGACTTACCACATACAATACATTGAGTGCTATTAGAGCGTTCTTAGAACATGTAAATCCCCCACACATGTTGATATTATTAAGTATCTGGAATAGAACCTAATGTTAAGCACTATTTAGACTTTAAATACTTTTACAAAATATTTTTTAATATGTACACACGACAAATGATTAAATAAGTCTTGCTTATACTAGAAATTGCCTTACAGACTATAATTAATTGTCTAAAACATAACAGATACTAATATACATGAAAGTTTTTTTAATTGACTTTTAATAATTTTATTCTGTAATATAGTTGTTCTACGTAAACAACAATTTATTTTTTTGGAAAACATTACTAACCTTATTATATTCAAAATTCAGCATAATTTTTAACGCGATAGCGTACAAATTAGTATAATAAATGTTGCTTTAAGATTAGATGCATATTTTCGACATGATTTAGGTTTAAAAAAAAGGTCGAATCATCTCTAGCCTGAATATAAAATACATATCTATAAGTTACGATAGTATATTTAGGATTAAATTTATGGAAAATTATTAGGTATTCCCTATTTTCCTTTCGAAGCGGTTTTCGCCTTTAGGTGGTGGAGCAGCTATGGCCTGGTCACGCAGAGTGAAGAAAAGGATCATTCAGGACCGGCTAGTGGACTGCGGAGATAGAACATCGTGATTGAAATAGTTGGCTCCTCACCGTATCATCTGCGGTCGAATTTTCATCAGCGGTAAAAAGGGAATTGTTTCTTTTTTTTTTCAAATCTTATTCTTGTTAACCAACATCAAAAGGGAGGACCGTAATTAGACGCATATATTTTATGCAATAAATTGTTATGATATGTCGTCATTTATATTGTGGAGCGACTTTTTGGTCATTCTTTTTTTGTTTAAAATAGTAATACCTCGAAGTATGTCCCTAAAAAATTCAACCATAACATAAATCAATCTTTGCGACTCTGATGAGTCTGTATTATAACAAGTATATAAAAAGCTTAACCTAATAAAACTAAATAAAAAAACATTTTTGACTAAAGTAAAAAAAAAGAACAGATTGATTTTTCGCCGATTGAGCTTCCGTTCAAATTGTTTTATAGATTGTATTTATCATCCGCTCTATTTTTAGTTACAAGCACTTGTTCCCTTGGTGGAATCTGAAATATTAACATACTTTCTAGTTTATTTAGTTAAGAAAAATGGTTCGTTTTTTTCTGACCAAAATCCGACTTGTTTTTTTTTAAGCTTTACAATGATCAATCTTAGATTTAAATAATAAAAAAAAAATCGCTTTTACAATTGTGGTTTTAATTCAGTTCAAGTAATATCATATACTTTTTATTCTAAAATAATATGTATGTAAAAAAAATATACATGTGTAACAACTTAGCTAAGATAATAGTTTGTAATGTATCAAAGGGTAAAAATCACCAAGTGAAATTATAGGGGTAATGATGTATCACATATTTTGTCTCAAGGTAATATAGTGAGCTACAATGATAAAAAAACCAACATTTTAATGATTTTTATTATATAAAAATTTCTAACAACACTTCTTTCTAATATGTAATATTTAAAAGCATTTGTTTATTAATAATTATAGCTTAACATAAATTACAGTAAACCATTAATCATTTATTTCATTACCTTTTTGTAATCATTCAAAATCAATGACTTGTTTTAATTTTTGCTCAAAAAAATGTTTTCTGTGAACCAATGCTATATGTGGTTGTCTTAAACCATAATTTTCATTACCCATCTTAGTATATTTTTTTTCCCCTTCTTTTCCCATTAATTCTCTTAGAGCTTGATTTCGTTGTAAAAGTTTGTCATAAAAGATAACTCCACTTTCAATAAAATCTGCACCAAGTTCACATAGCTTCTGATCAACTTTTGTCTCATAATATACTTCTGTTAAGTCTTTCATAAGGAAATATGTGCCTAATCCAAAAAAGCTCACAATAAAATATAAGGTGCCTCTAATTGAAGGGTGTGCCACATAAAAATTTAACTTTTTATTTATATACTGGGAAAAATTATAAACAAAAAATATGCAGATAAAAGGATAACATGATTCAAATAGTAATTTATTACTATTAGTCATTAATATTTCTCTACATATAGCAAATTCTTGAACTTTTTCTGGTAATATAATAGCATTTGCTAACTTATTTCCGATTTCTGTGTCCCAATTAACTTTTATTTGATTAACCTAAAAAAAACAGTTTTATATTCTTTTAAATATTTTTATCCTCTGGTCTATTTATATTAAATCACAAATTGCTTCAAAGAAATATGTACCTGAATATTGTCTTTTTCTAAATCTTCAATTGATTTGTATGTAAAATTAACCGGGATTCCCACAGCTGCACCAAATTTTGAACTTGTAGAACCTGTAAATTACAATGAAAATATGGAAATCCATATACATAATATTTTAAAAGAGTTATTTTGGAATAAATTACCAGCATGAAACAAGTCAAAACCATATACACTAAAAGGTCGAATAATTTTTTTGTGGACATCTGCCAATTTTAGAAGGTCTAGGCATTTTTCATAGCGAGAGGTAAGTTCGGTAGGAATTTCTGCCGGTTTACCATTTCTGCAATGAAATATTTTTTTTATTGAAGTATTTACTCCTTAAATAATAATTTTTAAAAAGCGAACGATCTACTTATAATAATGTACGTATTTTTTGTAGTTTTCTAGGAAAAAAGTTTGTGGCATAAATCTTGCGGATGTTAGGGCAATGCCTGTGCCCGTGATAACAATAAAGGAGAATTTTCGTCCTCTTTCTGTTAAAAACCATGAGATAGGTCTTCTTGTACTCATTTTATTTTACAACTGAAACAATCAAAAAGTTCATTATCAAAAAATGTAAACATGAAGTATTTTTTCATTATCATTTGAATTAAATGTGTATATAAACCAAAATCTTTACAACTAATCCTTCAATTTCTGTTCTCGTCTATCGAATTTAAATAAAGCGTAAATACCTAAGTACACTTAAATGTATATAACCTGTAACTATATTTATTTTATATATGACATTTGACATATGACTTTTTAATTTGGCAAAAGCATTAAACTTCTGCCGGTCGTTTTTATTAGTAAGTACGCAATCGAGCAAGTAGATAAATGCAACACCAGGAGTATCTGTTAGCTTTACTCGGTAGCCCTTAGACATAATAAAACTTTATTGAAAAAACTGATGAATTATCTGTCCAAGTTAAAAGATTGTTCATCATCATCATCATCATCAGCCTGTGTCAGCCCACTGCTAGATATAGGCCTTCCCCAATGCCTTCTACCATATGCGGTCCTCTGCTTTCCTCATCCAGCCGCTTTGATGCAAAGATTTGTTACTGATACTAAAATGTTTACTACTAAAATGTACTAAAATCGATGTAATGCTCATACATCGATTTTGTAATGTATCGTTCATTCCTATATTCGAGCGTCCCCTGTCATTCATTGACCAAATTGATAAATGAATATTGTTTTTAATTTAAATAGAAAAATATATTTAAATAATTAAGTACAAAATGATCGATCTTCTATATAAATTAGAACAATTACAGTTAGACAACCTAAGTGACGAATGGGTAACAGCGATATTTGATTCAGAATTTCTTGAATTTGAAGAATTACCGGCAGATTATGAAAGTGTTTTGGATGATATTGACATAAACTCAGTACTTCTAGAAATAATTGAATCTATTGACGATTGGTTAAATACAGAGTTATCTAGTAACGAAGAAAAATCATGGGCTAGGCTTTCGCAAGAAGTGCAATATGAAAAACTTTTAGGAATAATTGCATATTATATTAATTTTGGAAATAAAAATGTACTTAATGAAGAATATCGTGATAATGCAATGTTGGCTTCACGTTTGTATTACAAATTGCTGTCCATTCCTGGATATAAAGCATATCATATTTATTACTCTCAGCTTTTTGTCCATTCTTTGGCGTGTCTGGGTTTTCCAAAGGCAATGTGTGATAATGAAGATAATTATTTAAGTAGTCGTGAATTGGCTCGTGAAGTCAATATAGTTTTAAAGTCACTTCAAAAATTTGTATCTGGTTTAAATACAGTAACTAAAGTTTTGGAATTAAAACCTAGCGATATACATTTTGAGGAGATTCTAAATTGTTTAATTGAAATAACTGGTGGTGCTATTGTAAATAAATCAAATATGTATATAGGTAAGTGGTATAACCAAACATCTTCATTATCAGCTGATGACCAGCCAGTGCTGAAAATTGGCCTCAACCTAACTACCTTTATTTAAAATTGATATATTTCCTTACCAATATTTATGAGATATTCTTTTATGTTATTTAGATAAAGTAGAATTGGCAAAGATTTCTGCAAGTATATATGAAGTAATTGATATATTAATTTGTAATAAAAATGGAATTCCAAGTACAGATTCCATCCACCTTCTCTTCAAATGCCTTCTTCCTAAACTAGTAGCTGTCTCGATGGATAATCGAAGTTCTAATGTAAGTATAAAGAGAGAAAATATATTTTAATTCATAGTACTGGCTTATGAAAGACATGATTAATCTATTTTAACAGTGACTAGCTAAAACATCACCTCAATTCCACATATGATCATCATCAATGGATGACCGAGTGTATTCATCTAGGTTGATCCTCAGATAAATAACTGCTGTGACGCAACAATGCTGTTTTGGTGGTAGGTACACATTAAGGGTGGTAGCTAGCCAGGTGATTTCAAAAAGGAACTCTGCTACCATCTATGCATCTCTATTAATGTGGCTCTAGTTTCAAACCTAGTCTCCATATTACAAGAGAAGTGGTAAACCACTGAGACAATTAAATTTTTTTACCCAAATGTGAATTAAATGCATTAGATGTTACAATGTACCTTACAAAACAGAATTCATTATTTTGAGAAGGGTGAAAAGATCAGTTTTGTGGAAAGAAATGTAAAAAATATTAATTTCATCAGTTAACATTAAATTATCTATAAATTAAAGTTGTAGCAAAATTAATTGTAATTATAATGTATTGGAGATTATTTATTTATTTCAGCAAGTAATAAAAACATCATATGTAAAGTATTCAGCATTACTTCTCAAAAAATATGGAAAAATTGCATTGTCAGGATATATAATCCTACTGCAACATCTCTGTTATACACTGGATGGAATGGTATGTTATCTAACAAGTACATAGGTCATTGACTTTTTACTAAATTGAGATTTTTTATGCCTGTCTACTCCTACACCTGAGGTCTGGATGAATTAATATGCCTTTGCACAATAGCAACACAAGTGAAACTATAGATTTATTTTTCTATAACAAGGTGATAATATTTCTATGCATAAATACTTATAAAATCCCATAAACAAATTTGTTCAAAATAAACTTCACTGTTTTTTATGTTAGAAGTGGTAGTAGGCTATGTATTATGTTGTGAATAACTGAAATATTTTGCTAATTATTCCACGTGTTGCCCCATCGTTGAATTCAAACATTTAATACTCTTATAAATATCCAAATATTTATTTTTATATATTCTTTTTAAATCCATGATTCTTTAAAAAATTTTTAGGAGAGATCAGAAGCTCGTACCTCCCGTATGTCTTTGGTAGTTGGTCTTATGAATCTTTTACCTAAAAAAACATACAGAGAGGTAATTAAATGGGTTCTAAAATTGTCCACTACATCCAAAATTGCGCACAGGCAAATAGCAGTAGTAAGTCCTTTATTTTACTTGTTCTTTTACAAATTTTTACCCATTCATGACGCGTTGCACACTGTAGGAGCAAAAATAATGAATAGTAATAGTTTTGAACTACATGACTAAATAAAAGGAAAATTTATTTGCTAATTTTCGTTTATGTTTAATACGTTCACTGCTGCATCACCCATATTCGGAGGATAATAAAGTTTTTGATCGGACCACGTCATCTAAATTAGGGGGTAGACTATTTGTGAAAGATTTTTGTATGCATATGTTACTATTCTATATGTATTTTTCATAAAGTAACTAAACTATTGAATTGTAATAAAAGTAATACGAAAATAGTTGATATCGAAAATTATAAAAATGTAAAACTTAGAGACATTATATAAAAAGCGGACATTCCAACTAGGACAATAAGTTGACGTTTTCTTTAAATTGTCTCGTTTGATCAGTCCGTTCGGCGTCTTTTATTTGCATAACACTGTTGCGCATGCAAACAGTTAATCTAATGCTTGTTCTGGAAATTTTTTTTCCGCATTACTATAATATCGGAGAAAGTAACCCAGTAGAATTTGCTTCGAACGGTGGTACACATGTCCTGAAAGATACAACACTGTAAACTTGCGTGGCAGAAAACGTGTTAAACGCTAAAATTACGCTTAAAAAACAATCTCAACGCGTTTCGCCACTACACGTGGCATCCTCAGGAAATGTTACGGGTTCGACAGTCCGACGACGAACATTAGTACTATTTCTACAATATTAGTATTTTTATGTAAATATTAATTAAAATATAATCGCAGCAGTATAACTTTAAACAGTGCGTACTTATTTTTGTCATGGAGTGCACATTTTACGAGGGCGTTTTGATAAGTCTATGACTGAGAAGAAAAAACAAGTTATTAAGGAAAATATCGTTTTATTTTTCGATATAATCTCCTTTCTGCTCTATTCACTTCGACCAACGATGTTCGAACTTTCTTAACCCATCAAAAAAATAGTTTTTGTCAAACCCTTAAAAATAGGCCTCTGTAAAAATCTTTGTCCGCCAAGCCATTTTTTTATGTTTGGAAACAGAAAAAAGTCACACGGAGTCAAATCCGGCGAATACGAAGGTTGTGGCTATAGTTCGTATCACAATTCCACAAGATTTAATGTTGCGATCGCCGACGAGTGAGTCGGAGCATCGTGTCGTGATGAAATAAAACTTTTTTCTTTGCTAGATGCGGTCTTTTTTTCAGCAGGTCTGCCTTTAATCTATCCAATAAACCAGCATAGTAAGCTCCGGTAATTGTCTTGCCTTTCTCCAAAAAATCGATGTAAATGACTCCTTGGCTGTCCCAAAAGACAGTAGCCATCACTTTACCAGTCCTTTTGCCTTCTTTGAGGCACCTTTGCCGGTAGAAGTTCACTGCTTCGACTGTTGTTTCGTTTCATGCATATACATAGTGGTGGACCCTCGTTTCTTAGACTGTTACGTACCGATGAAAAAATTCACTTGGGTTGCGGTTACACAAAGCTAAGCATTGATCAGAAGTATTTACCAAGCTCGTTTTTGACCGACTGTCAAAAAACCCGGCACCCATCTCGCAGAAAGCTTTTTCATGCCGAGTTTATCATGTAAAATATGAAAAACTCGTTCGGTAGAGATGTGAACAACATCAGCTATCTCTAATATTTTCATTCGACGGTCTGTCAAAACAATATCGAGAATTTTATTAATAACAACTTCACCTCGATCGGTATTCCTGGACGGTCATTTGTGCTGGTACGACCGCAACGAAATTCAGTGAACCAGTTATGAACCATTCCATGAGATGGAGCAGAGTCCCCATAATATTTTATAAGTCTATCCTCCGTCTGCTTAATAGTTTTACGACGTAAAAAGTAGTGCTTGATCGATACACAAAATTCATTCTTCGCCATTTTCAAGGAATATTCCGACCCCACTGACATAAATGCTTCAAATTATTTTTCTTTCGCGCCGATTTTAAAAATGGAGCTACATAAACTCAGCATCGAGTTCTTAATTAAGAAACATCAACTGAATTTTGAAAAACGATTGTATTCAGCTTAAAGTCAGTGACTTATCAAAACGCCTTCGTATTTAATTATGCTGACATGTATAAACATTGTTGTAATTTATAATTTTACAGGAGATATTATGTAAACTTTTAATCAATGACTCGGAAAAATTAAATGCAAAGGAGAATTCCAAAAATCAAATTCAAAATAATTCAGGTACTTTTCAACAGCCATTAAATTTTTATATTATAATTTTTATAATTTTCTATTCATGATAAGTAATTTGTTATATTATTTGAATCTTTAACAGATTGTGCAATCACATTTTATTATTCATATGTAATATGTTACACAACAAGAATATTAATGCGTTTTTGCTAAGTACTTCGATGCATATGTAGCATATTATTATTTATTTAACACAACACAGTTGGCTGATTTAACTTTTATTTAAAATATATTTACTTTATGTTAGTAATTAAATCCTTCAGATTCAGAAACACAAGAATTAAATCTCTCTTGCGATACTAATGGTAATGGAAATAATACTGTCAATTTAAACATGGAAGAAAATAATACAAACGAAGTAACTGAGAATAATACTATCAGTGGAGGTGAAAACACTCCACCTATAGAGGTAAAATTTATTTTCCTTTGTGCCACCATGTGACGTAAACAACCTTTCTTTTATAGGCAATAAATACCTGATCTAATTCTAATGATGTTAAGTGACGATGTCATTGTTGGAAAATTATAAATTTTATTGCTTCATTGTTATAGACTACATCATTTTTTTATTTCTTGTCGAAGAAACAATTTTAAAAGAGATTGGGAATGAAAATACTCGAAAGCGAGTGTCATTATTCAGAACTGAGCTAAAAGTTCGTGTCAACAAAATATTCAAAGAAAAAAATGCATATTCTCCTGTCCATTTATTCACAAACAGGCAAATGATGATCTGACAGAAGAAGAAATGATGGGCGTATTAAATCATAGAAGGCACACGGCGCCCCACAAAGAAATCATCCGGGCTATTTATGAACGTGTTGGTGACGTGTCCAGTACATTGCGCATGCGTGCGCTGGTTATACTCACCGAATGCATGGATAGTACGCACAGGCCGACGCAAGAAGCGATTTTGGTTAGTTTTTTGTTGCTACTACTACGTCTACTAATGCTTCTGAAAAGAAATATAATCAAATAAGACATGTTTAAAAAACTAAAGTATACTATTTCGGGGCTGCTTAACGGGCTTTATTATTATAAACTAGACTTTTTAGTATTACACCAGGCTTAACTTCTACCCATCTCTCAGTTTACTAGTAAATGTTTATCAGCATTAAGTCTGCCGGCTGTACATTAGTTTGTGATCAATAAAGTTAAAAAAAAAACGTTCGTTACTCCCTTTCAATGTAGTTAGCTCTATACTGTCTCATCTGGTGCCTTTGTTTCGGCGAAGAATCTTAGTAGCCGTTGCTTCGGCACCCTCATTTCAAGACGGCCTTTTATTAATTTTTTTATAACCTTCCTTGCGAATTATGATTTCAACTATCAGCTTAACACGTTCATGCCCGCTTAGATTTTTGAGTATTTCAGCGTGAGGCAGCAAGTATATTCAACCAAAGGTTTATGAAGTATTTTTTATCAACAAAAGTAATGAAGAAGAAATTCGTATAAATTATAAGACACGTAAACTAATTGTATATCATTGGCTACTATTTAAAGGTGTTTATCGTTTAAAAACTCAAGGTCATATGGTATATCGTCAGTTTACTTACGTCTGATCAGAGATAAGTATGATCCACCGGTAGCTAACGCTGGTCGATGGGAGAGTCGGCTTTGAGCCACGTACCGGTGGCGTACTACTTTACACATCGACGTGTACGTGTTAAATATTAAATCGGATGGGTTTATGTCAGAGTTTATATACAGTCAGAGTATTTATATACAGTCATTTCTTTTGTAGGAATTAAACGGAAGTAACGAAGGCTCGCAGTTAATGGCGGTGGCGGCGCGATGCGTGCGTGACGAGAGGTCGGTGGTGCGGCGCGCGGCGGCGGCGCTCGTGCACCGCCTGCTCAGCAATAGGCAGCATCACACGCCTAATGACCTCTCGGTACAAAATTATCAGCTTACATATAAGGACTGGCTATATACAGATCTTAAAGAGCATATAATCGTGCCATATTGAGGACTTATGTTCTTTTTTTCGTATTAATTCTTAACCGTTTCTTATTACGTGAAGGGCCAGACTGAAAAATTTAGTCAGTCCACCGTTAACAATGCAAACGTATCCCAGGATATAAACAAGGTTCTTGGAGCTTGTTCGTTGATTTATTCTTCACTCTCTCATATTCTAAGATTACATAGGTTATTAATCAATGATATGACACCATTTCTAATTGGTGCTTAATATTTAAATTAAATTATCAGTTTCATTTAATATGGCAGTGTTCCGCTTTACGGCCGAGGACTGTACGAAAATCAATATGGTTTAGGCCGAGAATAGAAGAAGTGAATGAGTGAATCGTGGTGATATTTTTGAGAGCACCTAAGATTGTCTATAATTCATGAAATACACACATCAAAAAAATCTAAGCAACACATACAAATTTCAATTTTACAATGTGCTTTCCAATTAAATCCTTAGTATTTTCTTATTTACATTATTTTTAATGCTTTTTTGATATTAAACAACAATTGGTTTTTTTTCTATTTTTTAATAATCTTAATTAACAATAATTACGAGTAAGGACTGTATGTACGTAGTACAAAGTAAGGTGTTTAATCAACTAAAATTAGATGGTTGTACAAAAATTGCATAAATTAATACAAAGTGTGGAGCATAACAGAGGAGTAATTAAACAGTTGTATGTATCTTGGCGTGTTGTTGTACACCTTCCTCGACCTGGGTGCTGCTCAGCAGAATCTCCCGTGTTAGTGTATCGCTGATGAAGACGGCAAATAACGGTTCTGTTGACACCAAAATACCGTGATACCTGAGATTCACTTCTTCCCGCTTGCAACATTCCTACAGCTCTTTGCATTTCGTCTGCGTTCAAATAATGTAAAAATGTCCAAAAAATCAAATTTGTTCAAAACTTTTTTCAAATAATTTTTTAAATCATAAAATTGATACAGAAAACTAAATTTTAATAAGTAAAGAAAACCCTATAAATTTCGAACAAATGCATTCGGTTTTTAATTTGTGAAAAAAATACAAATGATACTCGTTTTTTTTTTACAACCAGCCAGTATATCTTCGAGATCAAAAAAGTTTACATAGGTATTACCTACTTGGTAAGAAATGATATAATAATTGATTAATAATTTGAAATAGTATGTGTTGCTTAGACTTTTTTGATGTGGGTACCTTGATGACGCTACAATCGTTGTTAAGCCTCGGCCAGAAGCTATGTCAATTTGATAATTTTCTTGGGAACGAGTATCCTCCCAGGAATGAGAAGTTCTTCTATCATCATGTACATTTCTGTAGGAATCCATATCATATTCATATTTTTAGATTTTGAATGCACCCATGGAAAATATTCTGGAAAATAAAAATCTTAAGCTTTATTAATTAAACATAATCAGATTCTCGTCGTAATGTGCCGGGACGCGAGCATCATTGTCCGAACTACGGCGATTATCGGCCTCAGCGAGCTCGCGATGCAACAATCCAGCGACGTTTTAATGGATGCCTTCCTCACCGGGCCCATGCATCAACTCTCCGATCCTGAGGTTAAGGTAACATACAGGCATTTTAAAAATTTTAACACGCTAAATTATTAAATGTGTACATATTGTACATTTATTATAAATATGTAATCCTGTCATATGTACCTTCTGAATCTGTCTTCTTAGTTAATTTACTACTTATTTTGCTGTTGTGTCTCCGTATGTAATTAAAGAATTTTTATAAATTTAGATGTTTTTAAAAAATTGTTTTGTTTGTAAATAGATAAATTGCAGTAGATCATTTAAAAAACTAAACAGCTAAGTCTATGTGTTCAATATGTTTTTTAGAATCATTCTGGTTAGCAATGTCTTTTATAAAAGCTTAATAAAACACAATGACACAAATCTTAATACATTTTGTAATACAGCTGTGAATTAAATGAGTATGTTTATAAATGTTATGTCTTAAAGATTCAAGAGCAAGTAGTGACACAAATACAGCAAATGGTGTTTGAGCGCCTGCACATATATACCGCTGGCGAGCAAGAAGACAGCCTGCCTTGGTTGTTCCTCGCGGCAATCGTTCGCCATAACATGCGAAGATATTTGCAAAAGGCCTGCACATTGCTTTCCAAATCCTCCAAATGTATTAAGTAAGTATTACTATTTACTTTTAATATACAATTTGACACTTATAAAAACAATTTTTATTGTTAAACTGTAGGGGTATAAAAAATTCCATGAATATAATAATAAGGTTAATAAAATTTTGAATAAATATATCGACATTCGTGATTTCTCTTAAATAAGAAAAAAAAATTATTGTTCTAGGATTATAAACATGAAACTGGTTTCACTTTTCAGACTTTTTCTTTTCTGTTTTTTTTTTTATTTGCATTTGTATAGAGGAGCGTACAGAGTACGTTAACACAGTCTATACTGGTAAGTCGTATTACGTAGTCTAGAAAAAAGCTTTTAACTATTCAGTTTTGTGGAAGTTTTTAAAAATTTCGATTGAATATTATTATTTGTGTCAGTGTTATTTAGTGCACTGTTTCCAGTCATCGCTTGGTGGATAAGGTGAGCACACACCTGGGCGTGGTCAACGAAGCGCGCGACCTGCATTGCCTGCTGCTACTGACGAGCGTCGCGCGTCATATCGACTACTCGGACGTCGGCTTCTTGCTCGATTACTACTACATGTTCACACTTGCACAAGTATATCTTTCTCTTTCTACGTCTTTACGTGGGCTAGTTGCTAACATGTCCGATTGTGTTTCTTATTATCCAATAGCGTTCGAGTTGACATATCTTTCACAATGTGCCCAGGTGCAAACCCTTCTGACGGACACCCATCCAAGTACTGATCGAACCATTTATTTATTGACAATATAAAAAAAATAGGCAAAACTTATAGAAAAATAAATAAATTAATAGACATCTTAAATTATAAGCATACATTAGCAAAAATAATATTATTTTTGTATTGTTACAGAAGCGCGACATGCGTTTACTATCAATGGTGTTGGAAATGTTAATTCTGTGGTCAAGATGGCTATCGGTGGCTGATCGAGAAAAGCTCAGAACACATTTAGTGGAAAGACTAGCCACCGCTTCGAACCCTATCGACGATGGTAAATAATTTTTATATACTTCATTTTAGGTACAATAACAATGTAAACTCACGTCATTATCGGTAGCTGTAATAAGGTACATATACAATATATGTCATTAGAGATATATGTATGTATACATATATATTAACATAACAATAAAGTAATAGGAAGATTTTTCTAATTTATTCCGACAAATTTACGTGTACGTCGCCGAATACTATTATAAGTTTAGTATCATTTAAAATATAAATGAAAAAAAAATATAATATAATATTGTTCTATTTCTGTATGAAGAGCGCTGTTAAGATACGATGAAATAAAAAAAAAACTATCATCTCATCATAAAGCGACAAGCACAACATAGTACTGGCAACTAGCACCACATTGTTGTGGTCAAGTCTTAATACTTAACACTGCATGATCTTTTGCATGTGTATGCATTATGTAATAAAAAAATTTTGGATTTCATCAAAACTTGATAACAAGGTTGCAGAACCGCATGTGCTACTCTAGCAGCTCATCTAAACCCGGAAAACTTAGATTGGGCGACAGAACTTATGCAAATTGGTAAGTCATGAAGTATTTATAACTAACTATGGTTATTTATGATATTATATAAATTTCGTTATAATTTTTTTCAGTACCATCTAGTAAAGTGCTACAAACACGATTGACATAATGTCTTCTATTACATATTCATATTTATATAATTAACTATGTTCCAATGATTATTAATGTAATATTTTTTTTCCTAGAAACCGAACTAAATGACAGTTTTTCGAAATATCTGCTATTTTTTAATTTCTATTAAAACCTTTACGGTGGCACCACAAAGACATTGCACACAGCACGTTTGTATTCATTTAAGCCGTGCGCATAATGTTTTTGTTTATTTACAGCCCTTGCAAATGTGCTACAATGTTGTCGGCACTGTAATCGCATATTTGTGCTATTACATTTTATGACACCATTTTTTTCTGTCGAAACACGACTTTCGCTATCGTTCGGGCTGCGCCCGCTCCTTGCTATGCCTAATCAAAGCAGAAGTACCTAAAGGATCATGCCTCTCTCCCTTGCCATTCGCCCTGTACACCAGTGACATCCCCAAGAACACATCCATCAATCTTGCGCTACATGCAGATGACTCAGCTCCATTTATCTCAGAAAATAGCCTTCCCAGGTTGGTGCGAAGCCTTCAGGTGATGACCGCTTCGGAACGGTTCAATATCTGGAGGATCGATATCAATCCGAAAAAGAGCGAAGACCTCCTCCTCTCCATAAATGATAGGCATTCCATTCGCAGCAAGAAAGTTGTGATTTAGGCCTCCAGGCCCAATCTTCCTTTTCGACCACGTCATTTCTTGAAAGGATACGATTAAATATCTTCGGGTCAGCCTTGATCGTCGGCTTAATTTTGCCAAAGCCTGCATTTCCTGCTCTCCAAGGAGAGTAAACTGTCCCTGCGTCACAAAGTGTATCTATGTAAAGCTTCCATTAGGCCTATAATGACCTACCACACTCGTCGTACGCCGCACTCGCCGCCGAGCGAGGCGCCACGTACTCTAGATACACCCGAACTCTGGGGCGATTCTCACCGCACATGGGCCGCGACAGTTGAGAACAATAGTCGGAGACGGGGGCCCCGCCTACTCCGACCAACATATAGCGTCCTCACCAAGAGCCATCACTCTACTTCTGCGATACTATGTCACAGCCATCTCAGCCAGCCTTACGAATCACCGGATGACCCCTGTGGCCGATGAACTTGTAAAAGTCGTCTAAAAGACTAACAGCGAGTAACTTCACTTAAATATAGCTACGTCGAGGACGATTACGATTCTGTGAACAACGCACAAGATCAAACCACGCAGTTACGCCACCTGTCTGGAATCCTCACCGTCGCTCAAGCTTTTCCGTACTCAAGCAAAACCGTAGCGACTTGGTATTTACCTTCAAAGTAATGCCAAACAATCGATAAGTTGTTATCATTCTACCACGTTCGTATTCGCTAAACCATATTAGCGCCCCTTGGCGAGTGTCAGTGATAAAGGCATGTACGATCTCCGCATGTCAGATGGTTTTCTTAGAGCATTGTACCATATCATCCAAATATAAATAATCTTTTTAAAGCGGAACAGCAGGCAGTGATCAGTGGTCGAGTGGAGGACTGTTTGCGTGCTGCAGACTTGTCGCTGGTCGCGCCTGTGCCGCCCTCTGTGGGCTTGTTTCAGCGACTTCTTGCGCCGCTGGCCAAATTGACCCCTGGTAAGGAATGTTCTATGGGCATTTTTTTTGTTAGATCGGTCAATACTTTACTACAATTTCACCTGACCAATTATTTTATTGAATTCACTAGTTTTTTTAATTAGTTTTTAAGATTTCATAAGTTTTATATGCTGTCAAAGTGAGTTGTAAAGTAATGTTGCTCGATGTATACTTTATTTTTGTTATAAAATAATATTAACTGCCGCCTGCGTATATGTACGTCTCATTGAACCGATACGTTCACTACCGCCGGCGAGTTTAAATGTTTAATTTTCGTTTTTTTTTTTTCATTTTCTTATCTTCTGTAAAAAGTAAAAAGGTTTTATGTTGCAAACCGCAACTTTTTTTCCTCCAATACACCGCATAATTACGCGCGCATGTAAAAAACTTTTGGCACTGGGGAGTGCATCTCATAAGTTTTCCTCGGGAGGTAGGAGGTTAATAGCGTAATTCCTTCTTTTACGAGTGATAAATTCGATAACGTATCGGTAATGTAAAAATATTATAACAAGGTATTGTGTGTATACCTTGCCAGTTATCTAATATAAAGTGACATCTGTTGGCTAAACCTTTAATCTTTTGAATACTATAGGCATCTGATTCTGATAGATAAATTTATAACTCATCTCAATATCGGTATAAATAAAAAAAAATATTGTTTTAATCTAGGATTTATTTAGTATTCCAGTTTTTTGATTAAAGATTTTCACAGAAATTCATCACTAAACAAACGTTACACATTGTATCTTAATTCTCACATTACGGTACGAAGTCTGCCATAGGCAAGGGGTTAGCTGTAAACTAATTTAAAATAGATGATTACGTGTTGTATAGATGTGGACGGTAGGACGTTGGGCATGTGCGTGGTGGGGGCGGGACGCATCAGCGTGAGGACGCGCGCGGCCGCGAAGGTCGCAGCGCCACAGTTCGCTGCGCTCTTGCGGAACCACGCCGCGCCGCTGCCCGCGCGGCTCAACGCGTTACTTGCGCTCACCGACATATGTGTTAGGTTAATGTCATAATGTTTAAAATGTATTTAAATATTATTTTCACTGTTAAACTCAATAGGGCGCAGTTACGTGACTATAAAAAAAAAACGTCTAACACAGATAACGACCAGTCGGCGTAAAATGTAATTAGCTTTTCGGGACGGGTGCCGGGAGCTGTACTTGGTGCGACATAGGAGTTGACGTCGTCTGTATACAATAGTATCTTTTAGGTCCACAGAGACTCTCACTTATCGGCATGCAACAACTGTCGCCAACGATAAACTTTGTATTCGTTAGAGAACCTTGCGGTACCATGCTTGACTACTTTTCAAACCGTCACCAAATATAGAATAGTATGGAAAACGTGCGCTATCGCGAATCGCTTAATGGCCTTCCCGCACGTAAAGCGTTAATGTAACGAACACATCGATTGATGTTCTCACTGGCGCATGTGATAGATACACGTGTATAGTGGAGCCGCTGCTGGGGGCCGTGTGCGAGTGCGTGAACGCAGACACGACGCCGCCACTACGCCGCGCCGCCGCTCGCGCCCTCACGCGCCTTCTCTTCGCCGGCTACCTGCGCCTGCGCACGCCGCTGTACTTCCGGTATTCTCGCAACTAAAATTAAAATCTTTTTCTTATTTCTTTTATGAGTTATGCGCAAACATTTGATATCTATTTCATATGATGTTAACTAAAAATAAGGCTGTCAGTGCTGAAGCGTACACGCCCAGAATTTTCTGACTCTCACATCTATGACTGCCAGAACACACCATTGTTATGGCGGCAGATTAACATCGAGGATGTTAGCTAGCAAGGCGGTGTCGAAAAACTCTTACTCCTTCATGACGACACAATTACCTATAAGTCTGGGATATGAGGCAAGCAGCAAACCACTGTGCCACGGAGACAGTCAAACTTAGAAAAGACAAAGATTTATACGGTTTATCAGGTACTGCGCCCTCATAGCGGACGAAGATCGCGACGTGCGCGATCCGGCCGAGTACTACGTGAGTAGTTGCCTCACCACAGATGCCATCTACCACCACTTTGTTGACTGCGTATTGCACTACAACAATGAAGGCGGTGAGATTTCATAACATTGTATATTTTTTCATAGTTAATAACTTATTAACAGACAGTTTTACAGTTAATTGAATTAGTTACAATTTACAATTATTATGTTATATAAATTCAGGAAAAATGAAAGCCGCCATTTTTAAATGAAATAAACGATGAGTCAAACGGCTGACAATACACAAATAAGTTGAAATCTTGCGAATTTCACCTAACGCTGGGGACGATCAACGAGAGGGTTTTATTTGATAAGAATCACTACATAACCCTAACTTTCCCCCAGAAGACAATGTATCTTTTTAATTTTCCATACTCAAAGTGTGACAAATGAAAATCTATTAATAAGCCTCCGTCAGCAGGCTATATCTTATGATTTATAATGGAAGAAAGTTTAAATTTAATAATAGATTGTATATTTCCATGCCGCTATAACAACAAACTAAAGTAAAATAATATAAGAAACGCGGTTTTATTGGCGTTTATAATACGGAACCTGTGGCGATCTCTTAAGTTTAAGCCTTGAAAACATTAAAATAAGTGATTGATTGTTTGCAGAGTGCATATCGTTCGACGCGCGTCAGCTCGTTTACGACGTGATGCTGCAGCGGCTGTCCCTAGTGCAGAAGTTGAACGTGCAGTGCCGGCTGGCGCGGGAGGTGCTCCAGCGCGCCGCGGATCTCGCTGACGTGGGCGATGGCGAGTTGCCGCAATCGATGTACAGTGCACTACTCGATGCGATCACCTTGCTCTGCGGACCCAGGATGCGCTTGCCTAGTACGCTTTCTTAACCACAAAATATTAGTGGTGTTAATAATTAACCGTCTATCTGTAACATGGCTTCCTTAAATGCTAAAATGAACAACAAAAGTGAGTCTTAGCTTTAATGAAAAAAAAAACTGTTCAACTTAAATTAAATAATCTGATGAAAATAGCTACTGATGAAGCCGTTTGATAATCATGAAATGGTCCTTTTCTAGTTATTTTCGTCAATATTTTAATTTGAAAATTTGTCGTTACTTTTTTTCTGGAGGGTAAATTAAATTTTTTTAAAGGTTTGCTAAAACAATACCACTCTTCTGGCTTAATTACCGTACCGGTCGGTGGTTATATGTAAATAAGCGCTGAAACTTTTTGTGGGGGCAATAACGTGTCCAATGGTAAATGGAAGCTTTATGTCACACAAGGGGGCGGTCGCGGCATACCTGCTTAGTTATACATTTAATATACTTAATATACATTTAATATACTACTTTTTATTGAATATAATGAAATAATTGTTTTTCTTGTAAAGAGGGCGGTAGTATATAAGGTTGGAAAATTTATGGTCTCAGTAAAAGCCTCTGCAGCGTCTATTTTTACAGCATAGTAATGGTGTGCATACATTATTGTACGTTGGTGACGGTTTGTCACTGAAATTATTGAGATAGTGATATAAATTTTATTTCGTAGAAAAACCACAGAACACGGGTGAGATAGATATAGACGACTTACAAGAGAGAGTGACTACGAACATTGTATCGCATGTGAGTATAATAATGTTACATAGTTCTGGCTCGATTTTTAAAATATACTTTTTTCTATGTATGAAATAGTTTCGTGTGTAGCTGACTAAATATATATTTATTAAATTGCCGACCGTTGGCAAAAGGGTTTACCAATATCTAATCTATACAATTTGAGCAAAGAGTTTGATCCCCTGTTACAAATTAGGATTGAAAAAGAAATACACTTTTATTTTGTAATTAAAAATATCCATACATATCCTACTATTTGACTTTCCATATTACCAAGTTTGTCGAATCCCTCATGTTATGTTTAACTAGATTTCATAATATTTCAACAGTAGATTAATGGTCTATATAATGTTATTAAATTTTAACATTTAGTTCTCAGAGGATCCTAGATGCAAAGTAAGGTCACTTTTCACAGTCTACTTAAATGTTTTTTTTTTATATTTGGTCATGATTAATGTTACGAAATTATTTTTCGATGTTTTTATAAAGTTTTTGTTCTTGTATCATAACATTACTATATATATTTACACTAATATTTAAAGTTCATGTTATAAATATTTCAATTGTATTGTTTATACAAGTAATACTAACATTGCCTAAAAGTAACTTCTTATGTTTATTTACTGTATGACATATCCTAAAATACAGTACACTTAAGTGTACTTAATATAAATAAAAGATAATTAAATATAACATTACTCCTGTTTCTAACAAAAATGTAAATTATGTATGAAACTAAAAAAGATGTGAAGGACTGACACCGAGTATTTCAATAACTCTGACAAATCTTTCAACAACTTTTTTTGACTACAAAATTATTTCATTTCGTGTCATAAATGTTATTCTTCTATCCCAACTTTTTTTGAATCAATATATTTTACAATAACGAAAAGAAATATTGTAGTGTTTGCATTCATTTTCAAATGCTAACTTAGTATTCCTTCTACAACTTAGGATTTACAACCTGAAAAACTTGTACATTTAATTACTCAACAAAAAGGACTATTTTTTCCTTTCTATGCTTAACTTTATTCTACGATTTTAATGTTTCTATATGGAAAGACTCCTCGAAATTGTTTTTAATAAAATTAAAAAAAAACGCAATACCGTGTAGTCCTCACTTAAAACAGTAATACTTCCTATCTCCTCCAGGAAATATGTGAGATCTGCACTATTATACTTTATTATAATAAAATAGACACCTAACTAATATAAAATATTACGTGACATGAATTTATTATCCATAATTGCAAAACATTTGTTCCAATTATCATTTATGAATTGTAGTTGACGTCATTGCTTTAACACGACAAACCGATGTTTTCGGCTAATAAATACACTTTATATATGTGTCATTAGAAAATGAAGCGCACGGTGGCGGAGGTTCTGGTGCCAGCTGTGCTGCGGCTATACGCGCGCATGCGAACTCGCGGCGGTCAGCTTGCCACTTACCTTGTGCGAATCGCCAACGACCTGCTCGCTGACTACCGCCAGGAGGTACGACACTAGGATAACCTGTACCCATTAACACGCAATTTGTATACGATTTTAATGTTTTTGGTTGATTACACGTATTAAAAATATGAAACAGGTTTTACAAATATAAAGAACGGAACAGGTATGACATGTGTTATGAAAACGAACACCTTAAACACTCAGAAGATTGTTTCATTAATGTAACAATGGACTGTGATTGTTTCCGTGATTCATTTTTCAGATGACACTTTAGTTCTCAGCCAAATATATACTAATTACGTCTCTAAATATATTAACAAAAACGTGAAGAACTTTTCAAATGGTTACCACACATAATCGTGGGAATAGTTATGCTTACAGATGTCGTGTATGTTTATCTTTAGATAGAAGAATTGATAGAAAATGACGAGGAGTTGGTGCAGCGCATCCAGCATTTCCAGGAGACGATCGGGCTGGAGCCGTCGTTTGGGAACTCGCGCAACCTCGTGACTTCATCGGCGCCAAGCGAGCCCGTCACGCCGCACCACCACGACACGCCTCGCCTCTCACGCAAACGGCATGCTCGCACGCATGATTCACACGGGAAACGAGCATTGAGACTTTAAATGCATATAAAGGAATTTTTATTTTCTTAAGTTCATAAATGTCTCTAGTTCTTTCCTTATCTCTTTTAAAACTCTTAGTACACCATAGGTACTTATTAATATTTATGTAATATAACATGTACCAGAGTAAATGTTCACGTTTAATTTGGTTTACACCGATAACAACGTATTGAAACAGTCCTAGGAAAACGCAAATTTTTGCGATTACTCCAACTCTATTCAGTTCCGTCTTATTCACTCAGTTTACTTGAAAACGACTGTTTAGTAAGATCTTTTGAATAGAAAAATCGTTTCGAAAGGGTTGAAATGTAATGTATGTTTAAAAGATAAATAAAAATCTACATTGTTTCATAAGAAAGTACATTTATTACGCTCGTACTTCAACCTTTATTGAAGTATTTTTTTTATTAATTACATATATATTTACGATAAGTTTAGTACAAAAATCATCCGCAGTTATTTCGAAAGTTGGTTCCCTCAATACGAAAAAGTAGTTATAATGCTGTTATACAATAAAGGTTTTATTAGTAGCACATCATCGGAGAAAAATCTTTTAAAGAAGATTTACTTTAAAATAACATCAACTATTTTAGAATAAAACTATTCTAGAATGTTTCTGTAATTATGTGTAAAAACGAACAAAATCATGTTATTTTAATTAATTAACTAATCAGCGGACATTATATTCAGCAGAGGAGTCTATATTGTAGTACGCAACAGCTTTGCAGTAATCCGCAATTTGTTAAAAAAATTAAATCGATCAACAGTAACAGTTCTAATATTTCTTTTCAATTCAAAATGGAAATGTACGAACTTTGAATAAAACAACATAATTCTTATTTTTAACAACGTTTTATTAAACTGGATTCCACAATATAATACAAGTTAAATTTTATGAACTGAATAAATACAAGAAGTCAAAAATAAAATCTTACCTAAAACACTTTACTTAAATCTATCTGCTTGGGCAAATCGCTTTCTTTTTCAATTTTCACTTCTTTAGTGAAGGTTTTTCTGAGTAACATATTGATTGCTGCTTCCTCTAAAAATAAAGAAATTATTATAAAGAATGATGACAAAATATTATTTCTATGAGCAGTTTATACATTACGATTCTGATTTTCGAACAAAGTATCATTGGATAGGATACTTTGTCCAAAAAAAAAAATATCGTATATTTCTGGCACAAAAGTATGATTAATAATTCGGAATTGATATTTGAGCTTGAATTAATTATTATTATAACTTGTTTAATCTGGTTTCCTAAAATTTTAACATAAAAAAGTTTTGCTTTGTAACACAGTTGTAGAACTGCTCACCGGTCACTTGAATAGCCAGCAGCTGATGGACTATATGCCGCGCTGTAATCTTAAATAAGTCTCTGCTACTAATTCTTTTTTTCTTATAGTAAGGCATAAGGAGTTTTACAACTAGTCCAGCGACATCAACTTTTTCTGATTTTTTTGATTCTTTTAAACACATGGTTTCACTTGTGTGGCTATCACCATCTTTTTTTTCTTTTTTGTGTTCTAGTTTATGTTTCTCTCCGTACTTCTCCTTTTCCTTTACTTCTTTGATGCGACTTAATTTATGTTTTTTACTATGTTTATCCTTTGATTTATACTCCAGTTTTGGTGAATTTGGTTCATCCGGTGTTTTCAAATTTGGATCTGGTGCTACTTTTATAGGTAAAGTTTCTGGCGGCAATTCGGAAAACTGTTTTAGTTCTAACAAAACTTTATCTGCTTCAATGCTAAGTTTATGGGCTTTGAGAAGAGTTGTGTCCTCACCATAAGCTGAATCGGAACTATTGTATTCGAGGTCAATTTTCGCATTGTCACTCACTATTCTACTACCACCTGCAACATCAAGTATATTTATGTTGTAAGTTTTGTTATCAAGTTCCGACGTTGGTAAAAGTTTTTCTTTGTCCTCAACATTTGCTTCTGTATCAGAATTATATTCATCAATAATCAATCCGTTTTCAGAACCACTATCCGATAAATCTCCAATTCCCTCAGTTGGTTTCTTTTCAAATTGTTTCTTTACAGGTGTGTTGCTTTTATCAGAATTTAATTTACGTTTCTTCTCTTTAGGAGTTTTATAATCTTTCTCCTTATCTTTAATAGTAGGTTTTACAATTATTTCCGCTTCAGTTTCACTGTCGGAAGATTCTCCAAATAATGCTTTGATCTTTCGTTTTGCAGTAGGCTTTAATGTATTCGGCGTTTCCGATTCATTAATAATTTCTGTTTTAGTGTCTGTTTTCTTATTGACTTCATCTTTGTCTTGTGCTTCTTTACTTGGTACACCTTGTAATGTTATATTAATTACTAGCGTTTTCGTTGAAGTTTTTGACATTTGTTTATTATCTTTTTCTGATTGAATGTTTTCAAGTTTCTTATTATCGTTGTCAATATTACTCATTTCTTCCAGTTTAAGTGTTGTGTCATCATGATTGCTTTTAGTGTCGTCTATTATTAAAGTATTTTCATCATCACTCTCTTCTAAATCGGAGCTTGTCTCGTTGGAACAACGCGGTGTGAAAAAATTTTGGAGTTTAGTTTGCTTTAATGGATCTCGTTTAAAAGAATGGGCTTTCCTTTTACTTTCTTTATCAGCTTTTGATAGTGGGCGGGTATCACGACTTTGCTCCATACTTGCTGTAAAAGAAAGACTCAAGTTGGATTCAATATCATAAGACTAAACTTTAAGGATGCTGTATACATACTCAATTAGTTATGGTTTGCTTTAAAGAAATGACATGAATATTATCAAAGTAGCTACGAATTATGAAAGAATTAAATTCTTTAGTGGAATTATAAAAATATGAAATAATAGTTAAGTAATAAATCTAAATTTCTACAAATATCTTACCACTCTCGAGATCTGTTGCTGTTATGAAACCATACTGAGCTTGCTTTTCTTGTTTTTTTCTTTCAAAATCCCTTACAAAGTCACCGAGAGTTTCATTCATCCGCGGCCTAAATGTCTTCAAACTAGGGAATAAATTTTCACTACATGCTTTTACCGATGTTATCTGAAAAATAAACAAAATAGTACCAACATCATTATAACAAAAATAATTCACCAATTTCTAAATACATATTAGTATTCAGCGCGAATTTCAATATGGGTAATGGAGCTGGTGGCCACTTGACAAAAAAATTATTTACTTAACATATTAATGGTACATATCATATAAAAATGCAATTGCTGTAATAACGGCGCCCTTCAAATCAGAAATCAATAATATTTGTACACAATTGCTTGATAGCCAGGAATAGTTCTTTGCTCGGATGATCTTTGGTAACAAAGTTACCACTAATAAAATTTAAAAATAAGCTAGCATATTTTAAGAAGCCAACGAGACACTAATATAACATGCATATCGACATTTTTGACGTTAGATTATAACTCTTTAATCGATATATCGAAATTTAACCCTTTGCGGACGACGACATATAATGCAATAAAATGACCTCTAACTTATAAACGATCCTAGAGACATTACATTTCAATAGTTTTTCTATCTATGCATCTTTAAGACTTGGAGAAGGATGATATAATAAACATATTCTTACAAAAGTTACGCCTCGCACACGCCAGTCGTTCTGACGCACGAAACATTGTGGCGACCGAGAGTCGCCTCTCGTTCGCAAAGGGTTAAAACTAACAAATAGAAAGAAATATCAGTGCTAAAATAATTTTGTCTATGTTTAGTAGGTAATTTCGTACCAATTTTGTCATCGCTCTTCTGTACAGGCTAATAACCGTGCTGTTGGAAAATGCGTCGTACTCTAAGTCAATGGCACACTGTTCAACATCTCTTCGTTTCAAAGGGTGCTCCGTGTCATCGACACACTTCATGCTCGCTAAATTTGTGTTGAGAGCATCTATCAGAAGGGAGAGGTAGCTCTCGCGGCTGGACACCGAGAGACCATTTACCTACAAAATGTAATAAGTCATCACATTTCCAAAGAGATTAACATTTGACAAAAAAATAAAGGATTCCTGATCCCAAGTATCCCTATTATATTAAAAGTGTGGTATCTGAATTATCATTTCCTACTGATGATGTTTAAAGTTCAACTGTAAAATGATCACAGAAGGTAACTAGTATATTCCAGGACATCTTTTTTAAATTATATAATTTTCGCTATAAAATTATACAAATAAATGGAATTCTTCTATTGAATCTTTCTTTGCTATATATTGGGATTTTTTTAAACAATATCTCTATTATAAAAATACTTTTATGTTATATAAGGTTGTAGTTGTAGGTTCTACATAACTGCATAGACAAGAACATTAATATGTCATTAACATGTAGTCTCGGGAGCAATACTTATGTTTATTTTTTAAATTGTGCCAAGGTGTTATTTTCACAAAAATACGTTATAATTTTTAAATCATCAGGCGTAAATATCAATACGGAATTAAGTTGTTGAATTTTTAATACACACCTTAGTACTTGTATTTTCAGCAGCTTTACACTTTGAAGTCACGGCCGCGACAACGTCCCTTGTCTTTCTATCATTATCTGTGAGCCGTTTTTTTCTATCTGCAAATTCCTTCATTATGAACGACTTGGTTTCTTCTGCCACGCGGCGACGACTCTCTCCATCCGACTCTCCACTATCTTCAGCATAATATGACTCCATTTCTCTTAATAAGGTGATATATACATTGTTTTAAATTTATAATAATTTAATATTATTAACGAATAAACAAATAATTAAAACGTAATCTAGCAAAAGCAGTAAATGTACAATATCGTAAAAACTGCGCTAGAATCTCAAGTATTAGGTAAAGATTTAACTCTTAAATGCATGATCACGCATATATACATCAGTGTTTTCTTCCTTACATAATTTGTAAACGGTAATTGAAACACAGTATTTTTTACTTTTTATAGGTGCTAAAAATATCTATTTTAGTTTTCATGATATGGCAGTTCACTTTTATAAATGTCAAAATTTGACAGCATGGCGCAACATTTTCAGATACATTCTTTGCCGGTAAAATTGAAATATAATTTTAATAGATAATAAATACTATTAATGTGCTAAAAGTGATTTATGAGATGATAAAGGTAAGGAGAACACGTTATATTGTTTTTTTTTAGAATACAATAACTGTTTTTGTAGAAATACATCAGTATGCAAAATAGGCAAGAAATATTTTACTGTAGGTATAAAATAAATAATTATTTTTTACTTACTTGTTATAAACACGTAATTTATTCACACGAATATTATAATTATTTTTACAGAATCTCCCGTAAAGTGACAGATAGAGACATAGAACAACTTCTGGCGGCTTTAGAAGTTGGAAATATTTCTGATGATGGCTTGGAAGATAAAAGTGAAGATGAAAACTTTTTCGCTAACGCAAGAGAAATAATTCGGGAGTTGGAAGACGAGGATGTAGAGGATCATGAAGATCCTACCTATAGTGATCCACCACTGGTTCAAGATTTTCCTGACCCATCAAGTCAAATTATTATTTCATTACCCATGCAAGAAACTCATGAACATTATGTAGTTATAAAAGGAAACTCATTTGGAAAAAAGACTGTTTGTTGTATGACGAATCAAAAATAATTCACCAAGCACATCAGACTCTGCTGTAACTGAACTTGATACACCATATAAATGTTTTTTGCACTACTTCCACCTTTTACACCTGACTTTCTTCAAAAAATTATTGATGAAACCAATTTATATGCAGTACAAAAAAACCCTTCAATATCTTTTACTATTACTTTTGAGGATTTAAAAAAATTCATAGGAATTCATTTATTTATGTCAAGGGAACATTTTCCTAGTGTATGCTCATACTGCCATTCCAAGTTTGGATATGATTCTGTAAAGAGCGCAATGCCAGTTAATTGGTTTGAAATAACATTTCAACAACAATAATAAACATCTTCCATGAGACCATTTGGATGACGATCGCCTCCATAAGATTCGGCCTGTGATAGAACAACTAAATACGACATTTTCATCAGTTGCAATAGACCAACAACTACAGATAGATGAGCAGATGTGTTCAACTACAATTGCACATTTTCTAAAGCAGTATTTACCTAATAAGCCTCACAAAATGATAGGGTTATACATTTTTTGTACACTGTAATCTTATGGGGTATACTTACAGATTTGAGGTCTATTCTGGGCAAGAAGATAAAAAAGACAAACCAGCCGATGAGCCTGATCTCGGTGTAACAAATAACGTCGTTATTCGTTTGGCGAGAGCAATACCAAGGATGAACTATTATATTGTATATTCTTCGATTATTTTTACACATCACTGCCTTTGGTAAACAATGTGTCAGAACTATTCAGCTAAACAGGCTATCTAATTGTCGACTCCTTGACAAAAAGTAGCTTATGAAAACTTCTGTTCCGAGATGGACATATGAGAAACGCGTTTTCCATTCAGGTGGAGTAGACTTTTCCGCCACTGTGTGGAAAGACAATAAAGTTATTACTCTTTTATCGACTTACGTTGGAGCTGAGTATGTTCGAAAAGTATCAAGATAAATAAGAGGGCTAAACAAAAAAATTTAAATCCCTTGTCCCAAAATTGTGCAAGATTACAATGTGTTTATGGGCGGAGTCAATCTGATGGATAGCTTTTTAGGACTATTGGATTCTAATAAAGTACCGAAAATGGTATTTACACTTGTTTAATCACCTACTGGACCTCATAACAATCTACTCATGGGTGCTTATGAAAAAAAATCTAATTGCTAAAAGTGTATCAAAAAACCAACTGCCTGATCTTGGGGAGTTTCGTAATTGTTTTGCTGACAAACTGTGTAATATAGGTATGTCTGGTGGTAGTAAAAGAGGACGACCTAGTACTTCCTCTCTAGAATGCGAGCTTCAAATAAAATAGCATAAAGGTCTGCAACATCCGGTCCCATGAAAAGATGTGCAGGTAGATGGATTCGAACATTGGTCTGTACCAGCCAATCGATTATGATGCAAGATACCCAATTGTAAAGGCACCACATGATGGTCTTGTACCAAATGTAATATACCATTGTGTTTAAATCAGAGAAACAACTGTTTCAAAGATTTTCATTCACTACAGTAAGCCTAATTTCAAGACAATCGTTCATAGAATAGTACATAAGGTAAATTTTAAAAAGTAACTGTAATGCATACTAATGTAGATCTACGTCAGTAAGTTTTTTTTTATAAAAATATTTTTTTCTTTATTTTTCCCCTAATCTATGTTTAATTATCTTCCTCTTTCAATTTATAACATTTAAAAAGAAAAAATCATGCATTTAAGGGTTAAACAACAACAGGGTTCTAAATAGTTGTTCGCTATAAATATTTCAAAGAAATAAACAACATTAGTATTACTATATAGCACTGCTCAAGTCACCTAATATCGATGACGGTACTACCATACAAGCCCGAAAGCCCGACGTAACCAATTTAACCAATATAGTACACTAAAACTAATAAATAAAGTCATGTATTAATATTTTTTATGTAGATTCATATATGTGCTCGGGTTTGCCCTGCAGGCACGCCACTGCCTGCTATAAAAATATAGTATTGTGACCCACAAACAACTTTCGATCTAATAAAAGACGTATATTACGATGTCCTACGCAAGAAAAAATGTATTCACCCTCTATAGGCCCCTGTAACGCTTCTGTAACATTTCAATACATTATCATTTTACACAGAAATGCAAATATTATAGGTTGTTCTTCACGTTGTAAAATTACAAAGTTCACTAAAATATAATTATTCAAACGGAACAAAAAAAGTTCTGTTTTGTATAAATAGATTTAGAATTGCTGCCATTCGTTATCCCATATTATCACAAACATTCGGCACTGGCTTAAATAGATGATGTAAAGATTTGTCAACCTGAGACCGTCGCGCCCGTGCCCATAGAGGTCGTCATGCGTGCCCTGTTGCTCGTGCGCGACGAAGCCGCCGCGCTCGAGGCGCGCGCTCATAGCGCGCCGCTGGTGTTGCTCAAGCGCGCGACGTACAGCCCGCTCGTCGCTGCACGCGTCGCATCTCGCCCCGCACCGCGGCGCCTCCTCGCCGAAGTACTCAGCGAAACACTTATGACGGCATCTAGGAATAAAACACCTACTAAACTAAAACTGCATACAATATGAATTTTAATCAGATATAATTTTTTAAATCTGCTCTTATGTTAAGTAATTGGTGGTAAAGCGCGTCCCCTCAGAATATACTGGCTCTCATAAAGATGGCTAGCGGAACTTAGTGACGCTATTGCGGCAACAAAAAGTGTAATTTTATTGTTTAATAATATCAAATAATAGTCTTACACTAATTATTGGACTAAGGTCTGAAAATTATCGGTACTATCTGTGATCTAATTATATAGTATAAAGTATTATAGACGGTATTAAATATAATACAAACATAGTTTTTTTTCTAATTAAATACTTACTTAACTTCTTCGCAATATTTAATCATAATTTCGAAACTTTTGTAAGCATTTTTGCAACGTTGTTTCTGCTCAGGTGTACGGGCACGTCCCATTTCAGTCTTAAGAAGGAAGTCGACAGCGTTTCGTTCGTTTCGGCAATAATAAATACGACAAAATGCCGGTTTACCATCACGGCCAGCTCTACCAGATTCCTGAAATTGCTATTATGTATTACACATATATCTAAGTCCATAATGTTTCATATGTATGTACATACATGGCATATTATAAAAATGTTTATGATTCAATGTTAACGTGTTTTTACATCTAATCATAAATAATGATGTGCAGTCAAAGAAACTCATTACCTTAATAGCATTTCCTAAGGTACAGTTTATGTAAATATTTTTTCAACTCTGCCGTGGAAGAGAGATATGGTAATTTAAAAAAAATACCTGATAATACGCTGCAACATTTTGGGCAAGACCCCAATGTGCTACAGCGCGCACGGTCGCCTTGTCAACGCCCATTCCGAAGGAAACTGTCGCGCACACACAGGGACACTCGCCATTAGACCATTGCTCTTGGACGAGAATTCGCTCAGAAGCTTTTAAACCTATCGTGATATTATATTTATAAAACAATACTAGAATAAATATAAAATGAAATACCTGACAGTGGACAGGTGTGATTTATGATTATTGACACAGTGAACTCATCAGTGAGGGCTAAATATTTGAATTATAATTACAAAAGAAGAATATCTTGTAAATATTTCACATATTTATAAAGCACTAAACATCATTAAATTGTGATCATTAATAAAATGACACTATAAACTTTAAGCAAAACAAAAATATTTTAAATACCTCCATGATATGCTAAAGATTTAAGACCCCTTTTATTCAGCATATGTGCTAAATCTTCAGTTTGTTCACGAGTTCTGCAATAGACAATTACAGCATTTTTGTCTTTCTGAAAAACAAATGTATTAAGTAATGTAATTATTAATATAAATATAAATAATTAACTTAATTTACTTACTGGTTTTATGTTTTCATCATCCTTTAAACTTTTTTTTAAAAATTGACACAGGTCACCAATTTCATCTTCAATGCAATTTTGATACACTACATCATAGTAAAGATTTTTTCGGAAACTTGGTGTTTTATATTGTGCTACAGGTTGCAATAACTTCAAGTTAGAAAGGATGTCTTTTACCACCTCAGCGCTTGCAGTTGCAGTGAGAGCTACCCATGGTATATTTTTATAAAGTTCCCTCAAACTGCCCAATTTCAAATAATCTGGACGAAAATCATGTCCCCACTCACTAACACAATGAGCTTCATCAACAACTACATATGAAACTTTTTTATACTTGACTAGATGCTCCATTAAACTCTTAAAAGTGCCAGTACAAGCCTGCTCAGGTGTGACATACAGAAACTTTGTATATGGTTTCATACTTCTGAGATCATTAATAACTCTTTCTCTTTCCTTTGTTGTCATTTTGGAGTTGATGGATTCAGCTTGTATTTTATATTTTGTTAAATGATCAATTTGGTCTTTAATGAGTGCCAGTAGGGGAGAAAATACAATAGCAACCTTATTATTCTGTAACATTGCTGGCAACTGAAAACACAAAGACTTTCCAGACCCCGTGGGCATTGCAACAAAAACATCATGCACACCTGAAAATGAAAAACTTTTATAAATATAATAAAAATACATTTATTTAGTACGTAAAACATTATTCTAATAATCATTCTATGTGTTATTTAAATTACCTTGTCATAATGATAAATTGACATTTTCTTTATTATTAGCAATAAGCTAACTCAATCTCATTTTCACCTAATATTAAGTGGTCATGAAGCAGCAGATGATGAAGCATGCTTGCTCGGAATACTATTGGCTTTTACATTTATGACTGGCGGAACAGTCAGTGCTGTCATAGCAGCAGATTGATATTGAGGATTAGTAGTCAATCATAAGGCTAGAAAAAAAACCCAACCATCATCCAGACTCCACTAATCATATGCTCCAGGAATTGACCCGTGGATTTTTGTTTTAAAAGGTAAGTACAAAACCACTCCACCAGGTGTGTTCAAAATACAACAGTTTAATTCATATTTTTAAAATATAAATATATGCTTATATAAAAATAAATTAAGTTGTTCATCATTTATTTAATTGTTAAATTAATTAAAGATAATAAGAATGTTAAGGGACAATTGCATATTGTTAGTAAGAAACATATATTCAATTCAAAAATTATAAACAATAGTAAATTATAACTTTTAATTTATACATATCCTATATAAAAACTTTTCTTATGTCAAAGTAAATCATTTTTTAATTAATATGTATGTATAAAATATAAAAATATACATAAAAACAAAATGTATAAAACTTATCTATTAATTGAGTTGACCTTAAGCATGTAAACTGTATATAAATAAAAAAAAATTATAGTATATGTAGCTATTTGAAATCCCTTCGACTTTTAAATATATATGGTGTAAACTAGTAATAAATGTTTTAAATTATTTCAAAACATTCACACTAATTAAGGCACAACTGCAAAAAGTACAAAGTTAAACTTATTATTTTAGGCTAACTTTAGAATTATCCTCATGGTTATAACATGCCACCAGATGGCTCTGTGAAATTTAACTTGAATACTGGTCGAATTTTCATGGTTATACTAATTATTATAAAATAAATATACACTGGCACGAAAACGACGGGGGTTTTACTAGTATGAATATACGACGAAAAGGATGGAAAAATTTTACTTTGTAATTAAATCATTAGAGAATATTAGCATTCATTTCTCTGAAGTGTTGAAATTGTGTGTAAGCAAAGTAGTACCGTAATTGTGGTAGCACTATTATTGTGCAACGGAATTAAAAATATCACAACAGTTGTCGAATTTGTAGATATTTTTGTTACAAAGTCATTTTAATTAAATGTTTAAAGAAATATATTTACATACACTATTACCTCTAGCAATCGCACGTACGGCCCGCTCTTGAAGTTCGCTTTTAAACTTTCGATGACCGAAATATTCCAATAGTTTTTCTGTTACGTTATCCATCACGGAACTTCACTGTGATATTACAGGTATTCTTTTTTGTTACACGTCTTTAGAGTCTGATATATATAAACATCATAACACATTGTTCAATGTAAACACTCACATTAAAATTTCCGTTAATAACATTAAAACAACCTCAAAATAGTATTTTCTATTATTATTTTGCCTTTGACATATACCTGATCTGTAATCTGTTTTTGATATATAAATGTCATGTTTAAAGTCTACCAACCATATAGAAAAATTTGTTACATTTAACTTCATTCATTTTATTACCCTATATCGTATTATACATTTGAAAAATAGTCAAAATTTTGTACTTATTATATTTAACGTTGTAGTTATTAGAGATATACTAATTTTATTAAAAACTTATTTTTAGATTTTAATCTCATAATCTCCATTTCGTTATGAGTAAACCTAAAAACTCGTGTGAATGGTGAATTTTAATGAAGATTTTTGATGGAATTAGGTGAGTATGAAAAAAATGTAAACCGTAACGTACATCAATATAATACATACAGAAAAGCAGTCGGTGTATTAGCTTCGCTTTCAAAAAGAATTGAGTCCGGCACAGAAGCAAAAAAATTAAAAGATATAGGCGAAAAAATTTCGAAGAAAATTGATGAATTCATGAATACTGGAAAATTAAGAAAAATTGGAAACATACATAATGATGAGAAGGTAAAAGCGATTAATATACTAACACGTATCTCTAAGATTGGCCCAGTAAAAGCATTTGAATTAGTAAAAGCCCGCATTGAATCAATTGAAGATCTTAATAAAAATAAACATTTTTTAAACCATCATGAACTTATAGGATTAAAATAACTAACAAAAATATACTCATTTTTTATGTATAGCGTTTAATTTATATTATATTTAATTAAAAGCTAAAATTTCAGCAACTCCATGTAAATGGTTTTAGCGAATGCGAGTGGTTTAACGTTGTAGGATAATAACAATTTTTCTATATTTATGGCCCGATCGTACATGCCCTTATCACTGACACTCACCAAGGGGCGCTAATATGGTTTAGCAAATACGAACAGTTGTTAATCGTGGTAAAATAATAACAACTTGTCGATTGTTATGGAACTACTTTGAAGGTAAATGTCGTTAATATAGCCTGGGGGAAGCGGAGATATTTTTGTTAAGTTTTGTAAGAAGATCGTACAAAAAACAATAAAGGTTAGAAATAAGAATGTTTTAAAAAGATTAGGAGTAAGGAACAAAGTGTTTAGAAATAAAAAAAATGTGAAAATAAAGAAAATCTGCCTACTTCATTTAAGCGAGATGCGTGAAAGAAGGAAATGGAATGAGGTATGAAAGATAATAGAAGGGCATGGAATCGAGAATTGAAAATGGAAGAAGGGTTTTCTTGCGAGACATAATAAAAAGATAATAAAATAATTAGATATGACTAGGCCCTGTCCAAAAATAACAGGGGGAACGTATAAAAAAAAATATAGCCTGAGGAGAGAGAAGCTTGAGCGATGCTGAGGATTCGAGACAGACGGCGTAATTTAGTGGCTTGTTCTTGTGTGTGTTCTCAAAATCGTAATCCTCTTGGATGCTGCGACCTCCTTGTTCAATACGTGCAATACTCTATGCCGGTGCAGGCGCGATAACAAATGTCGACGCAAAAAATTGTGTTAAAAATAAAATGGCGCAGGTACGCGATTGCGATGACCACAGCAAAATACGCCACTAGCAACGGTCGCAAATAATTATGCACCCAATGCACACGGCTCAGTCTGTCGTGTTGTGTGCAAGTCTTTGTGGTGCCTCGCATAGAGTTGAACTATGAGTGAACTTGATAAATAATACAGTTCTTAATTCAAAAGAAAACATATTGTTAATAAAATGTCATTTCTACGATAACGTTTTATTATATTCTTTGTTGCCGTTTGTAACTCATTATTGTGGCGTTGACTCTCTTCTCAAAGAATATTTTGAGTCCCTGAGTAGAGTAGTATATCTGCTCATGATTATAAAAAACCTACTATTTGTCTACAGATACTTTAAAGACTTTGAAAAGAAAATTCCTCGATTTGAAATTTAAGCAGAGATTTTACAATAACAATATGTGGAAGTTACAGGTAAAAATGTCAGTGCAATAATTGTTCTAATAACTCACTAGTTTCGAATTTAGCTATGTTGTTGTAAAACGCTTCCCAGCATTAGTATATTTATATATATATATAT
>DWQX01000343.1:0-46849 GCA_018245475.1 Pharmacophagus antenor | reverse complement strand
ATCCCCTAATTTGTATAAATTACCCCTGATTGAATAATATGGGGTGAATCCCCAAAAAAATGTTTATTTGTTATTCAAATCACCGTATAGGTGTCAGTGGATTTGTGGTTAGATTTAGTATGTCACCGTATAGGTGTCAGTCTAGTGCAAAAGGTTAACTTACCTTTCCACCATCATAGCAAGCCACCCATAAGTTACCATCACTGTCGATAGTCATGCCGTCTGGAACACCGGTCACATTGTTCGCTTGGAAGCTAAATAAAGTTCTTCTGTTACCTGGACATTATAATAAACGTCCCAATAATAACAAAATAAGTCTTTTACAAAATAAAGTAATTTAACTACAATTCACTACTTTTTGTTAATTCTTACAATATTTATGTTCGTATTACGCTATTGTAAATTACATCGCAATTAACCTGTTAACTTTAAAATTTAGTTTTTAAATAACACAGAGTATACAATGAAAAGCAAGAAATTACAAGTTTATCTCCTAAATGCAGAGTAAGAAGAATCCTTTTATAAAATTTATCGAATTAATTAATATAATAATTTGTACTGTATGTATCGATGATAATATTGTTTGTTTTATAATCTTGACTGCCCCCATAGCGCAGTGCTTTACCCGCTTGCCTAGTAACGCGGAAGTCCCTGGTTCGATTCCCGGGCCACAGGAGGTATGGAGTCTGGGTAGTGGTAGGGTTTTCCAAAACCCGCCTGGCTAGTTACCACCCTCAATCTCAATCTGTCGCCATAGCAGCATTGCTGTGATCCGGCATTCATACATGTGAGAGCCAGAAGTATTTTTGGCGAACACGCATCACTATCTTTGACCTCATTGACAGTATCACACTTTAACCGAAAAAAAAATTATACATTAAATATCGTCGTCAATAACCAACATGTAACTGGTTAAAATTACTACATAATTAGAAACTATAAATTTGCTATCGCTTAATGTAATAATGAAATAATAAACTAGCCGTCACGCATCCGCTTCTCTGGGCGTCATAATTTTTTTTATCTAATATTAAGACTAATCCCTCTCCAGTATATGTATCAATTTTCGAGTCCATCGACACGGAGAATAACATGTTGGTATCCCCTTCCTCCTCATTAGGGGTGGAACTCTAACAAAGCTTTTCTTATTGCATATTTATACATCGCAAAAAACACTGTGTATTTATTTAGAGGTAGGTCAGTGAGTCAGCCAGGACTTTGAGTTTTATATGAATAAATAGATACTTACGGATATTTCCTTCTTGTAAATCAAAGTCGAAAACATCCACATTCCCTGTGGGTGAGTCAATGTAAAACATGAATTTGCTGTCGCTCGTCCATGCTATACCGTTCGATATGGATACAGGGCGCACCTTCGTCACTGGATGTAGGTAGTTGTTCTGATGAAGCATATATAACGAGCCTTGGTCCTTGTTGATAATTGTGTTCACCTCTTTGCCCATCGTGCCTATAAACATTGGACGTATAAAAGACAGGATTATAGTCGGTAAACATCTTTAAGTTTTACTTGTTTTTCTTCTTTTACCATTTAGGGAAACAAAGATCATTTGTTGTTTAACACATGAAACAAAAATCATCAACAATTGGTAACGAAACTTATAATTTTCAATAATCTGAGTTTTATACGTCATAATTATGAGAAGTAATTTTAATATATTTAGCTCCCTTTCTTATTTAAAATTCAAAAAGTTTTTCCACGATTGTGCTGCATTTTAATATAACTTCACTTTTCATAAGGGTTGTATGAGGTTTAACAATTAGTTTATGTGATATCTATCTATGACAACTGTGCCCAATATGTGAAATAAGAAGCATATGTTTAACACTAGATCTTCCGAACCCGTTATTTTGACGAAGCTACCCTAAATAAAAAGTATCGTAAACTAATATGCCTACGACATTTTTACTTTTTTATATCGCCTCTGAGAACATTCTTGCATACATTTTATTACAAATCAGGAAAAAAAAAATACAACAGTGCACAAAATTACCAAAAACTCGAACAGAAAACCATAAAAATGTGTCGGTAAATCTAATTTTAATTAATAGACAAATATGAGTAGAACTTGCAACGCAAAGGTGTCTGTAGAGTATAAACAGAGTTGGTAGACATTACGGGTAAGAAGTTGTAATAAGTTATTAAAATCATAGTTTCTCACTGTTATTTATGGAAGAGTGAAGTAAACGCCCGGGTAGTCGATAACACACTGATTTATTGATAAGCAGCACTCGTTAACGCGTCACTAAATAAATGTGGGAATACCGTCATTATGTATGTCACTCATTAATGAAAAATGGAAACATGCCATTGACACTCAACTGATGGAGCTTATTTAAATTAAGAATTTATTTTGTTTTAGTTGCTGTTGTAATATTATATTTTTATTATTTGTTGTAGCGGTAATAGAAATACATAATCTGCCAAAAATTCAACTTTCTACTTTTTTATCGGTAATGGGCTAACACTTGGCTTAGTAATAGGGTTCCTTTTGTTACCCCTTGGGTACGGAACCCTAAAACAGTGTTTCAATTCTTTAGATATATATTTAACCAGACTCACCAAACCAAAGACGACCTTGAGCATCAACTTTTCCGTCATTAATTCTGTTATCAGGCAAGCCCAAGTCAACAACGCTCAAAAGTCTTAAAGCACTATCATTGGAGGGTCCGTCCCAGGACATAACGTATAGTTCAGAGCGAACTGCGACTAATATCAGCTTTGGATTGTCCCGAATTGGCACTACTAACGATACAGGTCCATACTCTGAAACAAATAATAAGTATTTTTTTAATTTTTAATACTTTTTATAAAGCGATGTGCAATGTCCCGAATTTCAGTTTATTATTCATTTTATCCATAACAAATTGTTTATATTGTTTATTGGATTAATCCTCTTTATCACCATCAGACTTTATAGTTTCAAAAACTGATTCCCTCATTATAAAACTTTCATGTTGAAACTATATACTATTATAAATAGTCGTCACCCGCCTGACTCTGGGCGTAGTGATTTTTTATTTATTATTAAAGTTAATTTCCCTCCAGTATGTAAATCAATTTTCGAGTCCTTTAATTCGGTGATTAAATTTTTTTTGGAAATTTAAACCCCTCTATTTTCATCCCCTTTTAGGAGTGGATATTCAGGAAACCCTTTTCTGGTTGATACTTGCACAGCACAAAGAACATTATCTCCAAATTTTATGTCTCGTCAGTGCATTGATATGTAAGTCAGTCAGTGATTCAGTCAGGACTTTGAATTTTATAAATATATGTATAGTATAGGACCATACAAAGTGAGCAGTGACGGGTTTGAAAATTGTGATTTTAGTAAACGTGTTCTTAAAGTGGCATTTAGACTTCGTTCTGGTCACATATCATCAGCAAAGTTCGCATTTGTTGTGAAAAAAAAATGATTCCCCAAAATATAACAGCTGTAATAAAGTTGATGATGTCCCATCATTTACTGATGGAATGTAAACAGAAAAGGTCAAAAAGAAAGACAATTTGAGTAAACACAGTAACATGAATATAATGGATGTGGGACTGATACAATTCATACTGGCAAACTCAACTTCAAGATTTACCAAAGATCTAATGAGTCTAGCAAAATAGAGTTGATTTGTTTTGACTATATGTTTTTTAATTTATTTATATCATTTTACATTTAGTAATTAGTACGTTGTAGTGATAGAAGTGGATAAGATTGATATATCCATTGTAACAAAAATCCCAAAAAAATATATAGGTAAAAATATGCGTGTGATAATGTTAATATTTATTATATGCAAATTAGGCGCACCTAGTCTTAAAGTTGCAGAAAAAATCCTTCAAATGAACTTTAGTAAAATTAATTAATTATCTATCTCTCTCAGCAGTAAGACAACCTTTTGCACTGCTAACGTATTCTTTTTCTTCGCTCTATGTGTAACAGTTACTTTCTTTTTATTTTGTTTCATAAGTATTTTAATTTATCTTGTTATGCAATAAAGACTATTCTATTTTATTAGTATAAAAAAGAAATTATAATTGGTAACAAAAATATATATTTAGTACATAATTATTAAATGAACTTTACCTATTTCTTTTGTGGTTATATTGCCAGTATCAGAGTCCAATCTGTGCACTTTCTGTTGAGATATGTCGACCCAGTAGAGTGCATTTTCAGCTACGGACCATTGGGGTCCTTCAAAGTGTGTTCCTCCGCGATGTATCTATACGTATACATAAAATCACTTTTATTTATCGTTTGTGTGTTTACATTTGAAGGAAACACTAAGTTTACCATTTTTTTTACGTGAGGAAATGCGTAACACTAAGTTTACAAAAGACAACTTATTTAAACCCTTTTTTCATTCAATTCTAACTCACTTTTATGCCACATTTACGGATTGCAATGTTTCAACATAGATTTATTTTTTAAAGACCAAAATCGTATAAAGAAGTTCAGGATGTATCCTGGAGGTCCTATTACTATTTTTAATCGCGGTAATTTTATGTCGCGTATATTATTTTGTTTGTTGTTTATGTATGACCATATAAAATTTCTAACTCCGTGTTATTATTGTAAATTTTTCTATGGAAAGAATATAACTTTAATCCTATAAGAAAATAAAAACTATGGGGATGGAACAATAAGAAAGATTGATTTTGCACCTGTTCATTTGTCAAGAAAAACTTTGTTTTTCTGTTTCTATTTATCGAAGGTTTTATCTTTGTCAAAAATCATTAATTGTCTTAGAAGAATAGGAAGACAATGTTTTTTTTTTTCAAATTAGATACTATTGTAATATTTGCACTTAATAAATACTTAACACAATAATATCAGCCTTGTAAATGTACCTTTTTATAAAATAATTTAAGAAAATTGTTTAAGTATATTTTATTATTTAATATAAGCCTTATTTAATGTACTTAACCGAATAAATTCTAATATAAATATTCTTCATGGAGAATACTTTTATTATAAATATGTGTATGGTAGTTGTTCTCAATTAGGTATGTAATCGCCGTGGTGTAGTTATAAGATTCTTGTAATATAATTTTAACCAAAAAGAATTGAAGACATAGAAGAACGATGTATTCCTGTAGTAATAATGTGGAAAGTAGTGAGCTAAATTTCGCATACTATATCATTTAATTTTTATTTTAACCTTAAAGGATTAATACGTAGTTATTTTATTTGCTTATTAATCTAAGTTGACTTAGAAAATTATTAAAAGCTTTTAGGTCAACTTTGATTAATAAGCAAATAAAAGACTTTATTTTATTCCAATGAATTTTTATTACTTTATAATGATGTAAAAATAAGTAATTGCATTTGTATAAAATAGTAAAAATATTATACACTTTGACTTACGGTTTTTATAATTGGCGTTGTAAACCTCGACCCGCAGATAATCTCTGTTAAAAAAAACAGGGCAAAAAGTCTTAATACTGCCATGATTTCACTCGATTTTTATTTAATAAAACCTTGGATACGTTGTGAAAGAAACGTACGTCCACCGACGATGGTGCCTTTCGCGGTATTAACCAGTCACCGGCGCTGAAGCAGTGTTTATGGCTTACCTTACCGTCGCCTTCGTTCGTTACGGCACTCTGCAAATTATTTGTTCTGTAGAAGTAATGACAAAAATTATCACCAATGTAATTGTAAAAATAGTGTGACTGATTTCTAATTAACTTCTTTATCTATAGCTAACAGGATTTTCTGTTATCCAAAATTTCATTTTTATATCTCGATAGAAAATGAGTGTTATAAGTTAATACGATTATCTGTTTCTGCGTCATTCCTTGATATTTGTGGTCTGCTTCTTCTTAATCGTTTAAGAAGTTTTCGTTGCCCATTCAAGAGAATTCTTGAATGTAATTAAAAAAAACCGTTCAGTTGTTTAAAAGCCTACAACTCTTGTGTTTTAACTAAACGGACGTATATCAGCCTATTATGAAGAAACTCGACCCTTTTTTTTTAAATTGTTGTGAAAAAAAAATGAAGTCAATATCTATTATGAGCTAGTTTATACTGGAATTTATCTATAGTAACTTGTATATTTTTTCAACAAACATTATACCACATTATTACTATAACTTTTACATTATACGTTTTTTTTTCCATGTAGCCAAATTCAAGGACCGTTGTTTGATCTAATTTGTCCGCCTTAGTCACGGATTAGTGCACTTTGTGAAAAACAACGGAAGTCAGTACATCAAGGTTTAAATTGTTATTAAGAGTATTGCCCAAACGAATACAAATGTTCTATTCCAAGCTAAAACATCGCAAATCTTACGAATAATAATGTAATGTAGTAAATAGGTTGCTAATAACTTTGCTTCACGGTCGGCATAGCGCTAGCGGTACACAGATAAAGTTGACGGGACGACTTACTTTCAGGTGACCAGTATATAGGATTAAAAGAATTACTTAAGTATTTTATTAAATTGATTTTTTATTCACAAGAACAAAAACACTATTATAAATGTATAATTTAATTTCATAATAGTTTATACTCACCTTAGATGGGAGTCATTGGATACTTCGCTCGTTATGTTGTAGCTTATAAGGTTTACGTAATGTTCGATAGATGTTTCAATAGTTATCTGATTCTAACGCTTGTTGTCGTTTCGGTTTAATATGAATGCTATGTATTATCATGAAAAATAATTTATTGTTTATCTAATATTATCGTTAGGAGAAATGTTTTATGTATGTGACAAAAAAATGTGGGTATTTGTATTTCTTGCCCGGAAATATTTAATTAAATATTCAAAGAATCAACTTTCTTACATATTTTCTTCATATATATTCATAGTATTTTAGAAATAGGTAAACTTATAATGTATTGTGAGAAGTCAATTAGATGAGACTGTCAGTTGCACAAAAGCGTTGACTGCTTTTTATATTGACCACAGAAAATATTATAAAGTTAACATTAGATGGAATACTGGTGGTAGGCCAGCGTGACCCCAAAAAGCCCTATTTACTATCCACACAAGAATCCACATCTCATGCACAAAATATTTCTGATTGCATGTTGGGATAATAGCACCGTATCTTATTTATCTTTTGGTATACAATAATGTTATATCTATCTATCTACCGTCAATTTACAGCAGGGGCGGACAAAGACTTAGGCACGTGCCTAGGGTCCGTAATTTTCGAGGCCCGAAAATTAAGTTTTTTATTATTTGTCACGACTGAAAAATAAGCTCGCGTTAGCCTTAGTCCGCCATTGGTTTATATAGTGAAATGCAGATAAAAAGGCTAACAAAATGTCTGAACGCAAGGATTAAAATGTAGCGTTAAATTATCATATTTAATATCATAACTAGCGCCTTGCTGTAAACAATGGTATCAATTACGGCTGTCCGCCTTGTTGGGATTATAGGAATGTACAGAACGTCTCTACGCTTATTAACCCCTTAAATACTGTAAGCCTAGAGCCATAGGTGCTCCGCATAAATTGGCTTTCTGACACAGATTGTTAAATATTTACACTAATAAGAGTCAGAGGAGTGATAATATATTATAATATATTGAAGTGAATTTTTTGATTTTAGATTTTTCATAAAAATTTATACCTATACTCATTAGTACAAATTACAAATATGTACACTTAATTCTTGACGTATGGTACGATAAGCGACTACTACGGCAGAGGCTAAAGTATTAGAGGTAATCAAGGAATTAATACAAAAACACTAAATATTTTTTTTATGCAGATGAAAGTGTTCATGGACATGAAGCCCGGCGGCTCGCTGTGCACGGTGTTAGCCACCATGTTCCGCTTCAAATCGGAGCAGCGGTGGCGCAAGTTCGACTTCCAGGTCGGTAAGGTATGCACTCGCGCGCACGCCCGCCTCGCTCACCGCCCCCCCGCAGCCCCCCGCCAGACCCAGATGACCTAGCCAGTTCCCGCCATACCACGCGGCTCTAAAAACTGCATCGTTATCGACATACCGACGCGTCTGACAAATAATTTACGCGCGAAAATATACATATTTTTTTACGTTTACTTTAGTTTTTAAACCGTAATGTTAAGTAAAGCAATTCTTTAGTATTTGACGCGTCATTGCTATGTATATTATTTGTCATATACGTGTGTCCTTGCTGTTCCAATCGCACGTTATGAGGGTATGATTTGAGACATTAACAATTTACATTTCTAAATTTTACTATACTTATATTCGATCCTATGTTATTTTTTTTATTTTATATACACCGGTAACGTTTAGGAAATAAAATATATTTTTAACACTTCATTACTTAATTTATCAACTAGAATTTAATAAAAAATTTCAATTTCGAACTCTTTTGGTAACTTTTCGTAACTTTCTATTTTTGTTTTTCGCTTGTTATAATTAAGCTAACGATTATTTTTATTAGCAAGTTATTTGTAGTTTACCATTTAAGATACTTTGGAAATGTACACAGGTGTGACAAAAACAATATATACTTACGTCTTTCAATGATTAAACATGGAACAATGATGTACGGAATGTATTTGTTAATCTAGAAATATGGGCGTGATGTTCATATAGCGACGAAAATTCTACCGTGTATTCTATGATGGTAAAATTCAGCTTAGTTACAGCTGTTTTACGCACTTTTATATAGAAAAAACAGAATTGGCATGTTAGGTGATTTTGGAAAAATTATCATTATTAAAAAAAATGCAAATAAGAGGAGAGTAATGTAAAAGAAAGAAAAAACTTGTTTCTTGTTTAAATAATGCGTGGTAGAGTATCTTAGCCGGTTAGTAGTTTAGGTCACAGCAAACGACGCAAGGTTTTTTTAAAACCTCTTTTAAATGTACGTACTGTAATAATTTTTAATTTCAACTCTTCTATTCGATGTATAAATATGATCAATGTTCAATCTGCCTAAAACACACAAAACACATCCTTATTGTTAATGAAATTAAATTCTATTTTTCATTTCATTCAATGGTTCATTATGTTGCAAATAGCTTATTCTGGGAATTGAAGATGGGTTTCTGTTCAATAGTCTCGACGAATCAACATTTGTAAGATTTCTTTTAATTCTATCGATTTGCAGTACCATGTTTTTGTAAAAATAACAGTTTGTGTTTTGTCACTAATATTTTGTTATTGGGATTTGTGAAATTCACCCTTAGTGTTTGCATGCTTCAAATACCTACTTTTCTATGTGGAATCGTGAAACAAACGTGGATTTTTTTTAATACCTATAGATTGTCATCTTTAATTACTTAGTACGTTTCACTTTGTACGAATTACAATGTTTTAATTTCAGTGAAGATTTTAGTTTTAGAAAATGTCAATTAAAAATTCGCACGTGTTATAATGTAAAGTATAGATTTCTGTAATTTAGTAATTATTTAAAAAATATACACATTCAAATATTCACAAATTGTAATTTTAAACGTTGCTAAATCCAACGCTTAATTTGTTCTTGTTAATTGATGTCGTACTAAAATCGATCTTTCTCTCCCTCTCCCCCATTCACCCTTTCCAGAATCCGTCGCGAAAGGACCTCAACGTCCAAATGATGATGGAAATAGAGTCGGCCCTTCTGAGTGCTGAGATCGTACGCACGCCCTGCGTCTTCATACGGCCGGACGTCGACAAAGCGACGGCTAATAAAGTTAAAGATATTGTCAGCAATCACCAGGGGGAGATTTGCGGTAAGATAATACACATATGAAACGTTTTACACTCTTACTGTGCGAGTTTATATGTTCGTGCTCGACAAAGTTTCATAAATCAAGTTACGTTAACAACACCCAATCATCAATAGATTTACATCTTATTTAAACATAATTTTTGATTTGTGAAGTCATTTACATTGATGTGATAATAAAATAACAATATATTTTGCGACTACATGAATGTGTTAAAATTAATGTGTAAATTTCAACTTACGCTCCTCGAATATATCACTAGGTGGTCGCAAATTTAAAAAAGTTTTTCCTTTATTTTAAACTATAAAAGTTTTTGCAATATGTGTAGTATTTTCAGTTTGCTTACAGGTGATATGTTCTATAATTTATGTATGTATAATTTAACGAATGCATTCTATTAATCGACAGAGGACGAGGAAGACGCGACCCACATCATCTACTCGACAGTGGACCCACTGGAGGAGGAGTACGCGCGACCGGTGTTCCGGCGTGGCAACAGCGTGCTGGTGCACTGGTACTACCTGCCCGACAGCCACGACACTTGGACCCAGAGCGATTTGCCAGTAAGCTGACACAATAGTTGACAGAAAAGAACGAGTGATGTGCGCAAGGAGTAAGAGAAAGAAAAAGAAAGAGAAGCGTAGAAACTCATTCTTATTTGATAGGCTATCGAAACACAAAAATGCTCTTAGGGCAACAGCTTCATATTAGGAATGTTGGCCAAGATTGTTCGAAAGAAGCTTAACACAAATTAAACTCCAACATTTATATACTCCGTAATCGACTAATGAATTTCCGTTCAGCGCATTCAAACGCGTCAGCCACTGAACAATAAAGCAATACTTAATGCTGTAGTTCAATGCAAAAAAATTTTTTTAGGTTGAAGTCCCCGAGAGTGTCAATTGGGAGTGCACACGATCGGAGCCATGGCGCGTGACCGCCACGTGGGTGCTCGATCTGCCGCAGTACAACGAGTGGATGAACGAGGAGGACTATGAGGTCGATTCTTCCGGCAAGAAAAAGGTAAGGAATTACACATCTATATCAAGTATTACTGCATACAGTAACTTTAGATTTTTACACTTAAATAATACTTTAAACATTCATAAAAAGTATTATCAGTGTTTAAAGTAAGCACGGACGTTTATTTTATTTCGCACGCACCATAGTTCGATAAAGAAAATTTTTACCGTATGCACATAAAAAAAATTATTTACTTACTTAAAAGCTTTAGTGCACAATATTTTATGCACAAAGCAGACTTAATGCCTAAAGGTATTCTCCTACAGTCTACCAGAGATGAATATGAAGATGCATAAAAGTCAGTGGAAAAAAGATAAAGCAATAAAGGTTATAAACTTGTAAATTATTATAAACTATACAATACATAAAGATTCGTAATTCCTATATATTTACTTTATTATTATCATCTGTTAAGGTACATAAGCTGCGACTCTCGGTTGACGACCTGATCCCTGGCTCTGAACCGTCGAGCAAGGGCAAGAAGAGTAAGAGAAAGCGTTCTCCTTCTCCTCCGCCGCAGAAACATGGAAAGAGGAAGAGGTAATATGGCGTTATTCAATAAATTTTCATTTATTTTAACAATTTTTAAATCTTACATTCATTTGGTCTTAATTATGTATGATTAAATCAATATTTTTCTATTAGTCGTATTATGAAGCGTCGTGATAATGATGGTGAAGATGAAGAAGACAACGCCTCTAGAGACAATACGGATACGGCACCGACACCGGAAACGGAACGCTCTACTGACAGTAAGATTTATTTATATTATATATCTTAAAGGTACATGAAGAGGATGTAGTGCCAAAATGGCATTGTTTGCCAGTCAGACAGAAGATAAGAGGTATTTATTTATTTAAAGTTTTAATGCATAAAATCTTGCACATAAAGCGGATTTAATGCCAGTCTATCTCAGAATTGGGCAGAGAAAAATGAGAAAATTATAGGCAGGTACGAGATAAATAAAAGCGAGAAAGAAATAACTTGCATTAACCTAAAATCTTTACTCCAGACTAATTGTTTAAGTTGAGCGCCATTGATTAAATTGTTGTAAGATACATTCCTCCATCCAACCTCTATTGTACAAATTATACATGTTTACACATTGCTCATATAGTATAGATTAGTTAACTCTTTTGTATATATAAAAGGAATGTACACAAAAATGTTACGTGAAAATTGAGAACTGCAATCTTCAAAAAATTATACCGATTACTATACAAATATTGATTCTGAAGGTTTGTTGTAACTAGGAACGGTGTATCATGTATACTTGTATCCCGTTTGATCTGATTTTTTTAGAGAATCATAAATGAATTTTATAAATAATAGATTAAAAAATATATGCATATTTCTTATACAACTTAATTTTGGCAAGGAAGCTCTAATATTAAGTTATACAAAAAATTGTATAGTCCTTCGTTTAAAGTTTAATATTACCGCCAGTTAATACTTTATTACGAGAATTATATAACAAAGATTTATGCGTGCTTGTAAAATGTCCTGTTGTGTATTCATTAAACAATAAAGAGCGTATAAATTCAATCAATATATTGGTTAAATGGCGACGTCCCAACTGCAGCACCCGCCGCGCCCGTACCAGAGCCCACGCCAGCCGCCGAGGCGCCCGCCACGCCCGCGCCTGCTATGGACGTGCATGACGAATCGCAAGGCAAACACAGCGACTCCAACACACAGGTAACCTTAGACTGATAATATATCTCTATTATTTAATAAATAAAACTCTCGTATTTTTGTACGGTATTAGATGCATAGCAGAGTTTACTACCACAAACAAATTATTCCGATTTTACTCATTATTTACAAGCACACTGGTTTTAAACTGTCTAAAATTTTCAGTAACAACTTTTTAGTACTACTACTATTTAACTGCAAATTATTAACACTAAACCAATTTACTATTCAATTTTAACGTGAGTATTGCTCACTTCCTGAATAGGTTTTTGTTGCTGATGTACTTTGAAAAGTAAATAAGAGTCAACTGCAAATAATATTATCTCATGATGTCTACCACTGGGTAAAGCAAATAATTAATGTAGACGAGAAAGAGAAATGGCCTCAATATTGAGCTCTGTGCGATCATTGAACCCACGGGACATCTATAAGAAAGCTTTCCGTGGCAACTCAATCTTTAAGATGAATTCTTTTGGTAACTTCTAGAAAAATATGTTTTAATGTATCTTTAGGAGATGCTCACTAAAGAAGAGTTGGAAGACAACGTGACAGATCAAACGCATCATATTGTAGTCCCGTCTTACTCCGCTTGGTTTGATTACAATTCCATTCACACAATCGAGAAGCGTGCTCTGCCTGAATTTTTCAATGGAAAGAATAAGTCGAAAACTCCAGAAATTTATTTAGCATACAGGTTAGTGATAAATAAGTAAACAGGCTTCTGTGCTTGGTTTTATTATATTATTTAACTCATTTAAATACTGTATTTATTTATGCACGGTATAGATAATTCTGTTTAGAGTAATAAATAATATTGTGTTAATCTAGCGAAATGCAGTTTTTCATTATGTATTTATAGAAAAAAATATTTCTGCGCATAAGTTACACATTGTTACTTAATTCGTGCGTATCAAACACCTGTTAATACACTATTCATTAAATATACATGTTTCAATTAGACCTTGTTGTACAGGAATTTCATGATCGACACGTATCGCCTGAATCCGACGGAGTACCTCACGAGCACCGCGTGCCGCCGCAACCTGGCAGGCGACGTGTGCGCGATAATGCGCGTGCACGGCTTCCTCGAGCAGTGGGGTCTCGTGAACTACCAGGTCACATAGTTTTTTTACAGCCTCTTGCTTTATAGTACTGACGTTTCTTTTTGTTTTCAATTCTGACCAGTGGTAATGCTAGTTTCTACTATTCTATTGTCTATCTGCCCCAATAACAGAATTGTTGTCTTCCGGTAATCAAAAACGAGAGTCAGGTTGTCCTGCAAGCATACCTATACCACCTCTTTGTCACCTAGCGTAATGTTACTACTAATAACAATATGGTGTGAGAATATTTACATAGTACCATATTGCACTCGTCGTGAATTGGTGTGCCTGATTTTTAAACTAATATCTCGGTTACATCGTCTTTTTTCAAAAGCGGAACACAGAAATGTTTTATATTATTAAATGTCTATAGATACAGCCGCCGCAATGTTTTGTACTTGGAAAGAGATATTTACCATCGTTATACTAATGGTGGTGTGTTTCTTTGTACACTATAAAGTATAGGAATGTGTGCCATGAAACCATGGACAGACAAAGCTTCTTCAGTCATTTTCAATAAAGTTTAATTTATCTTCTAAAGGAAATAATTATATCAAAATTTTATAACAAATAATCATTGGTGATATTTATGTCATTGCCTCATTCAATTTATTATACGTTTTTATCACAAAAATCTAAATTTAGAAAATTTATTTGATACATTATTTACAGCTGGAAGCTGAATCACGGCCAACAGCGATGGGCCCTCCACCGACATCGCACTTCCATGTGCTTTCAGATACACCTTCTGGTCTCCAACCGCTGCAGTCCAGACCAACGCAGCTCAGACCAGGTAAGCAACATTATTGTAATACATCAATTATAATTTAGTTATTGCAATTTAGCATTGTTTTTTTTAAAGGTTTAAACACAATGATTTAAATACATTTGGCAGCAAAAGAACATAGCGTAGCTGAATTTAAGGCTGGTATTGTCCCCCTCGTACAAAGACATGTTATTTGCTAAAGCCATTATCGAAAAGTATTACGCTTCAGTGATTAAATTTTATTATAAAATCGTTTAAATTGCTCCCTAGTGGAGAACGCAGCAGTGCCTAAAGTTGAAGCGGGCCTGCCAAACGGCGCGGACGCGGCTGGAGCACCCGCCCCCGCAGCGCCCGCCCCGCCCGTCAGGCAGGAGCACGCTCTAGAGATTGGCAACGTGCCGGGACTCAAACTTGACCAAGTAATGTACCATCTAAAGTATATTTTTTTAATTATCTTTAATGTAATTCTTTTTTACACAAGCAACGAAACGAACAGGAAACGTGGGAAATGTCTTACCTCCCCATGTGCTCTTAATATTCAGGATATGTGTCATTTCACTCGCTACCCGTGCTTCTCGCCGGAACATAAACACTACTTTTTGGTGATAGAAATATGTGAAGTCATGCCATACAGACACTGGCGAAAGTTATATAAAAACAAAATTTTAACAACAGTATTTAATATACTTATATATTTTTAACTAAAATATGAATTTTTTCCTTAGAAAAGGGTATAAGTTTAAATACACTTTTATTATGTCATATAAGTTTGTGTTGATTAAAACTGGTTTTATTAAGATAAAAGAAAAATTAATTTCTTCCTGATATTACGTCTCATTTAACCTTATATATGTTACAGAATTAAAGGTAGTAGAATTTTACTGTTATATTACGTGCGCTATTTTGGCGTTGTGTTAAAAAGAAACATAAAATGGAATTATTTACGTCCAGTACCGTGGTGGTTCCCGGGGACGCGAATGGACGGAGCAAGAGACGTTGCTCCTCCTCGAGGGTCTGGAGCTGCACCGCGACGACTGGAACCGCGTGGCCGCTCACGTGGGCACGCGCACACACGACGAGTGCATATTGCACTTCCTGCGTTTGCCCATCGAGGAACCTTATTTACAGGATTCTGCCTCAGGTAACCCTTAGTAACCCTTACTTTTATAAAAAGTAATTCAGTATAATAGACATATCTAATTTTAAAAAATCTATTCACCCATTTCCACACTTTTTTTCTAGTTTTACTACAGCTTCTTCGAGACTTGTTTCAGTCTGGAGTGTTTTCAAAATATTTTCGTAAATTTTAATAAAGCCAACAAAACTTTATTAACATGCCTTATCCAGTAATTTTATTATCTGAATTATAATGATGGTCATTTGTCTTTTGGATTAATAATTTATTCTCATACAACCTGTTTTAGTAGTCTTTACAAAACGTAAAGAACACTAGCTAAATCCGACCTATGATGTACAGCCCTTGCATTCTATAATTCAATTATAATTTTTGGTGTGAAAGGAAACATTAAATATTTTTTATATATCTAAACATTAGCCGATAATAGGAATCATTAAGATTTTGTTAACCGTTTCATGATTTTTAAGTTTTCTTGTGCGGAATCGTAACTATTTTTCCATATTTTAAAGGAGCCTACAGGTATTCTTCACGCAAAGTTGGAAATCGATCCATCCATTTCAAAAATTACCTAAACTAAAAAGACATAGTGTTTCTTTAATTATAAATTACTTTATGGGTACAAGTATTGCGTAAACATTCATATCAAATAACAACCTGTTATTCTAATAATACTAAAAGAATCTTCAATGATATTTTAGATGGAGGAAATATATTTATTTATTATATTGATTTAAGGCCTTCGACAGGTGGTGTGCTAGGTCCCCTTGCATTCCAGCCCATACCGTTCAGCAAGCAAGGCAACCCAGTAATGAGCACAGTTGCATTCCTTGCGTCCGTCGTCGACCCTCGCATCGCTTCCAGAGCAACGAGGGCGGCTATGGACGAATTTGCTGCTATTAAGGTTAGAATTTAATTATTTTTCTACCTCAATTCTGCAGTGGTTTACCGGCTTGCCTTTGAACACAGAGATTTTCGATACCGGGACCATTTGCGTAATGGAGTATAATGGTGGAAGGGTTTTGTCGAACCCGTAAAGTTAGCTAAAATTATCATTGTCACTCGACCGCTATAACAGCTTTGCTATGTTTCAGCAGAAACACCTGCGAGCCAGAATATTCTGAAGGAGTATACTTACTACGGTCTCATTGATTTTGTGATTTTTTAAGCTTTTGTGATACCTAATATGTGCATTCAACATATCTTTAGTGTTAGCCCATAGTTGATAAAAAAAGGTATTAAATTCGTCGAATAGGACGAAGTGCCCGCGGCCATGATGGAGGCGCACGTGAGGGCGGCGGGGCTGCATGGGGCGGCCGCTGCCCTGGCGGCCACCGGCATCGCTGGTACTGCGCCTGACGTCAAGCCTACAGGTACGCTGGTGACGCAATTAACCTCTCACACAGACTGTAACATTCAGGCAACCTTAAAATTATGTAAATTGTAAAAAAAATACACAGGTGAAAAGAAAGAAGAACCGTCAGATGTGAAAGCGGAACCGATGGATGTGGAAGAAGGCGAAGTAAAGGTGAAGGATGAACCTGCTGACGCGCAACCGGCTGAAGAGACCAAGGATCGAAAAGAGGCCGCATCACCGCCACCCGGTAAATTACACACTACCGTTATCATTCTTTTAAAAATTAAATTGCGGACAAAAATATCTTTTATTCATACTTGCACTATCTCAGTCTGAAAATATTAATGTAATTTAAAAAAAAAATGATGTTTGTGACCAGAAGCTGGCGGTGGGAGCGGTGGGGGCGGAGACAGCGAGCAGATGGAGGCGGGTGTGGCGGCAGCGGCGGCGGCCGCGCTCGCCGCTGCTGCGGTCAAGGCAAAGCATCTCGCCGGCGTTGAGGAGCGTAAGATCAAGTCGCTGGTCGCGTTGCTCGTCGAGACGCAGATGAAGAAGCTCGAGATCAAATTGCGGCACTTCGAGGAGCTGGAAGCGACTATGGAGCGCGAAAGAGAGGGTATGCACACCGCGCCAAAGAAAATTTAAAGAATAAAAAATAATGCGAGTGACTTGAAGAAACAAATAGGTATTATCTCAGCACCACCAAGTAGTAGTGCGTGCGTTACACAGGTATTCATTATAAAAATGTCTTACCACGTTACATATTTGACATTATCTTTTCATATTTAACCTTTATGGAACGAGCTTATTTTTGGTATGGCGACAAATTAAAGTCCATGAGACAGATTATTTTTGATATTTGAGTGCACCAACGAAATCGAAAGAAACGCTTGCTTCCAGTTAAACATTATGCCGCCTCTGAAGAGTTGTGTTTTTTGATTTTATATACTGCCGCTTATATGGCGGTATTCGTTCGTTAATGATTAATTATCTTTTGAACAGGACTCGAGTACCAGAGGCAGCAGCTTATACAAGAGAGACAACAATTTCACTTGGAACAGTTGAAAGCCGCGGAGTTCCGTGCGAGGCACCAGGCGCACCAGAGGTACGGAAGCAAATAATGCAATGTCTTTTTTAAATTCACGCATTTATATATTTTTATATGAACGTGGTAAAAAGTATTAGTTTTTTTTAAGATGAATAATTTCTTTGGCTCTTTGTCTATTCGAAATTTTAGGTCCGATGCACACTATAGTGGTACTTACTCTACTGCCTAAATTGCTCAACCTTTGAATTGATTTATCGTTTTCATGTGATTGCAGCCTGTTTTCTACTTCACCATGTTATATAAGAATATATATCGATGGAATATACTTTGGTTTTTAGTACGTCAACGTGAACTATTCCTTTTCTTGTACGCTGCTGTACTGGAAGACACCCGCGTAAAACGCAGTTATGCGTAAAGATAACCGGAAGCTATTGGATGCAAACAGCATCAGACCTAACGGTGCGAAAATCCGCGGGCCTATGCTTAACAGTGGGCAATCATTGCGACTGATCGTGATGGTGATATGAGGAGAAAATTTTAGCAATTTTTTAACTAGTTTTTCAAATCTTACGCGACACTAACTCACTTAATTCACTAGAAGTGAATATTCGCAGCTTACTTGCCGTAATAGAAGGCAAGGGCAAAAATATTAGGCTAGCCTGGATAAAAGCTCAAATAGAAGTGCCAGGCATGAACGAACTGGCTAAAAAAAGCAGTCCTTACCTCGAGTCCTTAAGTCGACACCAGCGTACGACAATTTCCCCTTGTCTTCTGTAAGAAAAACATTTAGAAAAATAACCATCACACATTGGCAAAAGAGATATAAAGATTACAATCCTAATAGCACAATTAAGCTTTTTTTCCGGAATGAGCGGACTTTCCGGATATTCAGGGGCATTAGTCACACCAATAAAAGACCCTAATTATTAATTGGCCATGAAGGCAATAAAGCGTATCTTAATCGATTTAGACTGATCTACAACCAATTCTGTATTTGTGACAGACGTAAGGGAAGTCGAAAATGTCAAGATCGGCTGCTCACGATTTGCAAGGTACCGCTACGATTTCAAACACAAAATTAATCAGACCTACAGAGAATACAGTGCGCATTGTGCGGAACGACTGTTACAGATTCCCGAAGTACTGAAGCCTTGTTCACTGTGTCATTGCAGCAGATCTACATTGGATTAGCTCTAAAGTTCATAAGGCATGGTCTATTTCAGATCTGTTATGTTGTAGCTCTTATTTTTATCTCATCTAAACTAAGATTAAGACATAGTAGTGCGAAATTCAACATTGGAAGCGTTAGAAAGAAAACGATATTGAATCTCATACGACTTAGGACTTTTAATTGACTTTCAGAAATAATTAATGTTACTTAAATATTTTGCAAAAAAATTGACTAATGCGATCTATCATTATAGACAGTGCATAATATGTACAGGCTACAAGCTGAGAGCGGCGGGATGCCGGGCGTAGCGGGGGTGGTGGGCGTGGCGGGCGAACAGGCTCCGCCGGGCGACGCGCCCTCGCAACCGGTGATGCCGCCGCACCACGCATGAACGCGCATCGCTAGTTGATTACCGTGTAATGGTCAGTAACCTGTATTTTCTTAACATATTTCAACTATAGGTCCTTGACCTATTCAATACCGGTTGCACAATCTATGTGCAAAGCTATTATGTGGCTATTGGACCGGTTAATTACAAAATTAATAAAGAATTATAAATTATTCCCCTAATGTAAAAAAATGTCTGTCCTAGTTATAGTGTGATTATAATCTCACGTCGATATATATTGAATATATCTCATACGTCTCTAAAAAATAATTGTTGTTGTAAATTTATAATTTAAATAAAATTTATTTAACTAAAATGAACTATTAATAGTTTTCTTTTACAGGGTGGGTGGTATCGTACAGTATTAGTGGTCTTTCGATAACACCAGGCGACGCGACAAGCTGCGCCTCTGTGTATTATATATATATATTGTATATGCACAACTAGAGGCAGCGCGCAAGACATTAATAAATAAACTGTTTTAAGCCTTAGCTGCAAAAGTTCGGGAGTTGTCTATTCTCTATGATGGGTCTGAAAACAAATCCGCCATTATCAATAAATCTTATCCAGGCTATACAAAGGAGCTTTGGCGAAGCTACGTTACATTCAATTTCAATGTTTGTTTTACATTTGGAAGGAAATGGATATCGTTATGCATTATATTCCAGAGTAATCAAAATTATATTAAAATCGATAAAACAGACTTTACAGAGGTGACTTTCCATTTGACATTAGACAGTGAATTTGCAATTAATTGCCCCTATCCTGGACAGTGGCATCTTTGCTTCTGACCTTCATCTTTATTCAGCACTTTCTACGGCACAATGGGACATCGAAATTTTTATTTGTACTTAGTTATTTCTAAAGAGCTCTACTAGAAGGCATTCATGTTTGTGCGTTCGTTCCAATTGAACTGAGACAGATTTGCTTTTCGATCCTTCATACACTTCGATTAATTATTAATTAACTTAAACATTAATGATTCTCAGCCGATTTTAAATTGCTTACCAAACTTTGGGATAATGGCGCTATGAAAGGTAAAATTTATAAACGTATGTACTGGATTTCATGTTTATTATATTTATAAAAACAAACGTAGAAACCAAGATTCTTTATATGTTAAATTGCTCATTTTTATTTTATTAAACCTTATAAACTGGTTTTTATCTCACTCTTAGCATTTTAAAAACGAGTTGTGTATCATATAATATATGCGTTGAAATGTTTGTCACGTGATGTTAAATTTATAGATTACTATAAATTATTTTACAATTATCGTCCTTGACCAGGTAATATTTATGACGTGCATATAAGTCATAAGAAAGTGTATCTTTTGTAGTACAAGTAGTGATAATTACTAAATCAAATTTCTTTACAATAAAAAAAAATCAAAAATTCTTTATAAAGAAACAAATTTTACCCCGTAAACCTCTGGTTGAATACGCTCTCCGCTTCACAGTGATAAACACAAAAAGCGGCGCTGGCGTGAACGTATTAACATACTTAGTGTGCGTTATTTTATCACTAGATTTACAGTACGCGTCATTTTGACGCTACAACTTTTATTAAAAATTCACTATGCCTTTATGGCAACTTTACTATATTTCTAATAAAGGAAATATGAGGTTTAATTAATATATTAAATTACTATGGTCTCATAAAAAAAAACTGGAAAAAATGTCCGTAAATGCAATAAAAAAACAATTTCCTTTAAAATAAAGGTATAAGTTTGTACTCATAAGAAGTTTTAGAAAAATGTTGAATTTAAGTAAAAAATTTTTCAACTAAAAAACAACTCTTGCTTATAAATAATTATTTATCAAAAACATATTTTTAATTATTTTCATACGTACTGAGGTTCTTTGTTTACACAAGTAAATACTATATTTAACAATATATAATATATTCTTAATATATAAAAAATTAGCTAGCAGCTAAAAATATTAGTAGCAAGATATAACGTCGCATGATAAACATACTTTTTTTGTAAGAGACCTTCGATTCAATCGCTGGTGAAAAAAATCCATTTCAAGATTGGTTCTGAAAGCACATTGGTATTTCTTAGTATTCAATATAGTTACTGGTAAAGGAAGTGTAATCTCATCCGAACGCCTTCATATAAACGTATTCAGTTGATTTAAATTTATGCTTACAACTCCTTTCTGATGATGTTCGGTGCCTTCAACCTTTTGTGATTCTTACGGCTTCATTAAACACAGGGCTCCGCAAACTAAATGAATTTATAACTTTTTAATGTATATATCGACATTATGTAATTAATTAAAATGTGACTTTTGATAAGAAAAACGTAAATAATGTGTTGTTACACGTTTTGTAATACAAATTTCCATTATATTGCCTACTTTACAATTGTCATGAGTTTTATAATATTTACTATAAAGCCCTGTGTGAAATAAAAGAGATTGTTAAGTATTTATGTTTTCTAACATTTCACTGTGTACTATGTTATAAGCAATTACTAATATTGTTTCTGTTAATTTATACATAAATTTCATAATTATTTGCTATAATTGAATAGTAAAATCCATTATTCTTAGTAATTAAGCCATTTAAATTAATAAATTTAATTAAGCAATTCGTCGCACTACTACACGACTAAGTTTGTAATCTTGAATCCTAGGTATAAGGCATAAAAATAAATGATTTCCAACCATCAACTGTTTCATTCATTTGCAAACTTGAAAATGCAAATAATCAACACTAACTTCAAACTAATAAAACTGTTGTTTTATTACTTCGATGTAAGTGTTGATTCTTAGCATTTTTAACTTTGCAAATTGTTTTGTGTTGCGAGCACTGCTGACATACCTCTTTTTACAATCTTTTTTATTCATTTATTAAACTGAAACAGTGCATTTTTTACCATTACAAATATGTCAACTATAATAACCACTATAGTGCTAAATTTCAGTCAGAATTAGAATACAAGTAAGCAGATAAAAAATTAATATGTTATTTATTTTCATTGTTTTGTGCGTTCTAAGTGTTGATGCAACAAAAAAAACTAATGTGAACCAGTATTACAAAATTTCTATGGTATGTAATGGTTTTCTTAAATTTTATTACATACTTTTATGTTATATACTTAGTCCAGACATAAATATTTTTTTTTTATTAATCAGCCATAAATCTCAGCAAAAAATAAATATTCTATTTAAAATTTCCACCTTTGGCTTTTATATAGGCCTTCAATCTGTCTGGCCAGAAATCTATAGAATTACGCACTGTTTCCAACGGAAATTTCGCCACTGCTTACACCAAAGATTTTTTAACTAACTCAATGTTGCCGTGTCATTTAGAGCAGGTCATGTCCTCTAAAACTAACCGTAATTTGAAGTCTAAAGGGTTGAGGTTTGAACTAGATGAGAGCCAGTCTTCAGCTCTTAAAAGTCGGGAACGATGGTTTCAAGCCAGGCTTTAGAAGTTCGGGCCTTGTTACCAGGTGCAGAGTCCTGCTGGAAAGTCCACTGTATATTTTAAATAGTGTATTGCTTAGAGGTTTAAGAACACGATCCAAAACAGTGTCTTGATACACTTTTGCTGAAGTTTTCTCTTTTTCACATAAATGTAGTTGTGTAAGTCCTTGATAAGACACGCTCCACCAAACTATCACTGACGCAGAATGATGACCACGTTATACTTTTCCGATCACTTGAGCTTAACTCTTTAGAACTGTGAGCGTACACTTTATTATTTTGCTTTTTGTAGTGTTCTTCAGTCGTGAAAATTTTTTAATCGATAAATGGGATATTTCTGTGCCTTTCACCTGCGTATCACGATAAACAGCGTTTTGATCGATCCACTTTCTTTAATTGTAAAGATTGATTTTAGGGCATCATGTATATCAACGATAAACACGGAGCTTCAAGTATTGTCTTATAATACGCGACAGAGTACTAGAAAAAATCTTTATTTCTCACGATAAGATTTTTTGTTTCAAAGGGGTTTCGACGAATTCGGGCTTTGTCAGCTTTTCTAGTTCTAACAGCACACGCCCACCCCTATCTTTTCTGGTCTTCCACAGAGGAAGTGTTATTATATCTATTGATAGTACGATACATGCACATACGGGTAATACCAAGCTTTTGAAATATCTGGAATATGACCAACGACTCAATTTGTGCAAGGCGATCACTGCATTACTATTTTCTTTAATAACCCCTTCCATATTGTAATTTGACAATAAACGCAAAAAAATATGTGAAATGGCTCTAAATCGAAAGAGGTTTGTAAAATAATGAACGTGTTCCCAATTCAAAACTAAAAAAATTATTGTCAGACTAGTTATAACTAGAAACAAAATAAGGGAAGTCACTAACTCCAAAACAAAATGTGAAAAACCAAACATCTATTTATTAGGTATTACAATTCTACAAAATTCTTTTTAAATTCTATGATAATACTATTTCTAATGTGAGTAAATCTAAAAAAAATTGCTGGATTGTTCAGATTAAAACTGCGAACAACTTTCCACACCCTTTAATACAAAAAATATTAGGATAAAAAAGATATTTTGACCACTCTTGTTACTATTTACCTGTAATTTATTTTACGCTTAACAATTACTTCAATGTAATTAAATTTTTACGATGTCAAGGTGTCATCAAATGACAGTCCAACTCACCCTGCTCTTTTTCAACACGGAGAGAGTCCAGTGTGGGACTCAGAGTCACAGAGCCTATACTTCGTGGACGTACACGCCCAGAATGTGCACAAACTTGACTATAATACAGGAAAAATTACCACTAAACACATAGGTACGTATTTACTCATATTAGAAATCTTCAAAAAAGTATCACGACTTCATTTCATTGACTTCATGTCAATAGTTTGATTGCCTCCGTGGCATTATCTTATAACTCCGCGATACTCTTGGTTCGATGCCCGGTCCTCAAGAGTAGTTGATAGTAGTAGAATTTTTCGACACTGTCTAACTCCCTTAATGTTAATCATAACAGCATTGCTGAGTTCCGACACTCACACATGTGAGACCAAGAAGTATTTTGCGCAGTTCGCTCCATTATTAAAAGCCTCATCGTCACTTAGCATCTGTTGAAGTCGTGGTTTATAAGCGCCCATAAGCGAAAACAAACATACTGATGATATCTGGTCATAGGTATATAAAGTAGTAAAATAAACTTAGCAAAATAGATTAAATATTATCATAAATTACAAATAAAGAGACTACCTGAGCCGGTACCACCGTAGGTATGGCTACGAAACTGATTTTTAAATTAAAGTGTAGTGTAAAATTACTGGGTTATGAGTCATTTCAATTTACAAGTTTGTATCGAGGCAACGAGCGGAAGTGACACGTTATAGGTAGAATTGGTGATGTCACCAAGTGAATTGTAAGCTAGTTTTAATGTATTAAATAAAAAAATACACTAGCTTAAGACTCTCTGAGAAGGACAAGCGCTTATTAACTGTGACAATGTACCACAGATACCCAATATTTCTTCAATACATCTCTGCTACTAATTATAGTGGTTTTCTAATATAGTGGGAGATATATTGATATTAGTAGTAGTTGTAACTACTTTAGTTAACAAGACACTTTTATTTTTGGTATAAGGTTACGGCCCTGTAAATGTAGTATCCCTTATATCGGGCTCTAAGCGGTTGCTGGTGTCAGTACGCAGCGGGCTTTACTTGCTTGATTGGGCCGTGGAGGGCGAATCGGCGCTGCGGCTACTGACGGTACTCGACGACGGGATGCCCGACAATCAGATCAATGAGGGCAAATCCGATGTAGAAGGTCGCTTCTGGGTAGGTACGTAATCGATACTGTCTTTAAATTCTATTTAATTATAATTGAAATTATGAAATTTTCTTCTGTTTTCGTTAAAATAATCGATAGATGATATTATTTCATTTACAAATTAAGCACGTAAACTGATTTACATAGAATAAAAAAGTAATAGCAGCTGATTTCGTACGTTTGCCATCAGTCGCAGGTTTTTAGTTCACCATGCATATTGTTCAAAACCACATTCATTACATTATCCATATTCATCAGATATTTTTAGGTATTCATAAAACCTGTGCCTTGCCTTTGTCACGTCATATAAATTCAAACATTATTTTTGGCTGTGGCATACTAAGCATATATATACATGAAGACATTTATTTAATCATATTATTTTGCGCGCACATAAAACAGTGCGTAATTAGCAGCTTAACTTATTCGGCCTTTCACTGCAGGTACCCTCTTAGTAATAGACAACTTGCATACCACTGGCGCGATGCGCGTGCTAAAGTTTAATTAATATATCCACAGATTTAGCATGATAAACTAAAAAAAATATTATTTATTGTAATCAAATTTTACTGTTAATTTTTAATGTAATCAAATTCCTTTAGATATAAAAAATATATAGTTTTTATATATTCGCGTAGTTAAATCTTTACGTATTTTTGTATATTGTATTAATGTTAATATATATCAGGAACGAAGGGCGCACAGACGGGCGATGACGTCATTTCAGACAAAGGCGCACTGTACAGCGTCGAACAGGATTCGCGCACGCACGTACGCACCCAACTGAAACCCGTGTCGATATCGAATGGCATCGCGTTCGCTCACAACAACTCCCTCATGTACTACATAGACTCACCCACGCAGAAGGTAGAGGCCTTCGACTACGACTCGCAGAGAGGAGAGATCAGTAAGTGTATTTGATACAACGATGTACTTTACTCATAACAATTGGAAGCAAAACATGACAGAAAAATGCTTAATGGTGCTATTTTTTCTCTTTATCGCCTTAAAGTCCAGTCCGCGGAAAAATGTGTATACTATAGCTTGTTAGCAGAAATCGAGCATGCGTTAGTATCTACTTAGACGGTATCCATTTTACGTTGCTTGTATATTCGTGGCGTAGTGGTTCATCCCTTCCCTTTAATATGGAGGTTCGAGTTCGAGTCCGGGGTGTAGTGAACTCTGCATGGTAGTAGGGTTTATTTGAACCCGCTTGGTTAGCTACCGCTCTTAATTTCTAACATTTTTGTGTTTCAGCAGCTAAACATGTGAGCGCCACATTATTCTAAACGAACACAATTCGCTATTGATAGATTCAATGCCATTAAAAATTGTGTTAAATTAAAATTAAATGTTACCCTATTGCTGATTTTAAAAATCTCTATGTTTCATATAAAGGTACATAAAATATTATCATGAGAAAGCAATTTAAGTGGTAAGATTTTATCTCATTCATCTCAGTTCAGATGAAGCTGTAATCGTCGTCAAAAAGACTAACAGCGCCAACTTCTCCGAACCCAGTCTCATGGATCGACATTTAATTAATATATTATCGATTGTTACTATAACTGGGTAATTAGTACCTAATAAAAATTATTAATAATTACCAATAAGTATTTCATCTAAAATAAAATAAAATACACTTCCGTGTTTAAATTTTTTGTACAAAAACTATAAATGTTAAAACTAATAATGGGAAAAACTGAAAATCTTCTGACGACTTACCTGATTTAGAAGTTAATAAATCTCAATTAAATCTTTAATAAAGGATAAATACCCATACACCATCCTGAACCTGTTTGGAAGATACCATCCTACGGACAAATATATACATCGTTGTACGCGTTAAACTTTTACCATCAGGCTATTCGGTAATTAATAAAGCCAAAATCCTATTGAAGAGGACGATTTTTTTGAAAATAGCCGGAATCAAAACCACAACAATACATAATATGACTGTCTCCGTGGCGCAATGGTTTCCTGCTTGCCTTGTAACGTGGAGGTTTCGGGTTCGATTCCCCGGGCCATAGGCGTAGTGGAGTGTAGATGGTCGTAGGGTTTTTCCAATCTAACTGGCTAGCTACCACCCTTATACTTATATCAATCTGCAGCCGTAACAGCATTGCTACGTTCCGACAGTCCTACGTATTATTATTATTTATCTACGGCGTTATTGTTATTTAACATCCGATAAAATCGAGGTCACGTTTTAGCCCCTAACCGATAAAAAAAAATTGCAGGCGGTCGACGAACTATCATCGATATAACAGCGTACGGATACGAGGAGGCAATACCGGACGGTATGACAATAGATAGTAAGGGTCACTTGTGGGTCGCGCTCATGTTCGGCGGTGCGGTAAGTAAATGTACTAACATTACATTAATAATTCCTCTATTACATTATTAATAATGAACAAATCTTGTGACCCTTTTATGTTAACAATATATCTTGTTATTAAGCAGTTATATCGCTTACAGAATTTACAGCGCCCTGCGTGTGCAAATAATAATGCTTTTAAGATGCTGATGGGGTTGCTAGTTTTTTAGGGAATCAGAAATGTCCACACTTATATGTACTGGTAGATTTCATGATATGAGATTTAAGAGGAGCACTCGGATAAGTTTCCTATCTTAGTTATATGTGTAATAACTTTAAAAATAATTACACTGATTGGAGCTTATTTTTTTTATGCCTTCGTGACACAATATCCTGTAAGACAAAGGAGCCGGGTTATAACCACGGGACACACGAGTAATGGAGTCTGGATGGTTGTAGTGATATCCTGAACCCTCCTGTCTAGCTACTGCTAGACAGGACATTGAGGGTAGTAACCTTCAATGTCAATCTGCTGCCAAAACTTCTTTACTGTGTTCCAGCAGACATATATGTGCAAGCCAGAGTATTTCCCATGTCGAGCCTAATTGTTTAGGCTTTAGTGACCAAGTATATTACCTACACCTGTTACAAACGATCTATGAGATTATTATTGAACATAAATTGGTAAAGGTGCTGCACATAGACCCAGACAAGCGGCAGGTGGTGTACGGGTACAAGTTGCCAGTGTCGCGAACGACGTCAGTGTGCTGGGGCGGACCCAAGATGGACGAGCTGTTTGTGACGACGGGCCGCGACGCCGCTGCTGACAAATCGGAGCCGCTCGCGGGTGCCCTCTTCACGATACGCTCCACCGGCAGCAAGGGCGCCCCCGCTCCCGCTTTCCGCTTCGATAACGCCGACGCGTATTGATAAACATTTACCGTGCGTGATGTGTGTTGTGAATGTACATCCGGTGTGAAGTGTTAATAAATGCATGTTACCTTTCGTTAGTTTTATTATTTCCTCTCACGTCACTTTGTTGTGATTTACTATTATTTATATTTATACATTGACACTGAAAGAAATGTAAATAATGAAATGTACGTATGGGTGTTCAACAAGCTACGTCCACAATTGTTGTTTATTCAGGAAGATCTACAAAAAAGAATAGCACACGGTCACTATCACGTTTTTAATAAGAGAAAAGTTTAATTTTTTAAATAATTTTAACAACTCATTATGTAACTATCACAAAAAATAATGTACGTATGTATAAATAATACATAAACCAATATATATATATATTAAATGAACGTTCTATGTTTTGATTCAACATCAATATTTAAGTACATTTTATTTAATTTTTAAGTAGAGATATTGTTAATAAAAACATGCATTTTCAATAATAATTTAATTCAGGACATAGATGACAACAAGAATAATGTAACAAGCAAAATGTTCAACATTTAAAATTTCATTAATAAATAAACGATAAAATATTACGCTACAACACCGATAACACATTATAATTGCGAGTCAGCAATAAGTTTAATGTTATTTTTTTAATTTGACATAGTTATTGGACATAATACTTCAAATCGTGGAGAAAAATGAGTATTACGAATTTATAAATACAATGCTAAAATTTCGTTTTAAATACGCCATATTTACAATCTCGTGATTCAATGCTCGTCTACCAATTAATTAATGGACAAAACATATTTTTACATAAAATATTAAAACAAGAAAAAATATAACTAATAATCACACTTTTCCACAATATTGCCACATGAGCATCGACTTCTTTGTCTTAAAAGTAGACCGCGCGTGTTTATATCCTTCCACTTATAATATCTATGTAACTGCACCTATTTAAGTTTCGGATTAGGATACTGCGTTACCATAGTTTGTAATTGATATTGGTAGCAATAGTGGTAAACAAAAAACCACTTTAGTATTACCGATCAGTGTTTTTTAGTAAGTGTAATTCGCGAAACGCGCAAATATTCGTATAATTTCTATATTCTTAGAAAATTAGCAATAGAAAATAATAAGAAGTCTAATCTTTTATTAAATTAAATAAAATATTTTAACTGAGACTTTTTTCAAATTTATAATTAGAGATATAATCTTAAGCGCATTAAACAATAGCACAAAACTGGCCAATAAGAAAATCACAAGTCATTAAACACTTATTATAATGAATTGAAGCCAAAATTGTCTTTATTTTCATTGAAAAAAAAAAAAAGAAATTGGAATAATATAATGATCATTAATTACATGAACCTTTCTATGCAACGTGTTGTCCTATCTCTAAGCGTAACAAAATTTTGAAATGCTAAGAACTACATTTGTATAAAATAAATCCGAGATTCCATTTCCATAAGACTATAATAAAACTTTACAACATAGACTATATAACTTCAGTTTGAACAACATTCGTTTTACACCTGCAACATGTGATACTAAATATTTATTTACTGCGTTATTATAATAATATTTACCTTTAATGTATTAGATAATATACCTTGTTACAAGAAGCTGTGGACCTTTTATATAGCCGGACACCTTGTTTTGAAAACACATATCCTTATACAAGATGCTACTACAAATGCAGTTTAAGCTTTATAATGATAACAACAAAAGTTCTTTTTATTATATCATTTGAATATGCTTTTGTAAATAGGGCTTAAATATTAAATAGAATTTTTTCAGTTTAAATTTTATAAAAAAAAAACCTATTGTTCCAAAAACACTAGTAAAAGCTAAACGCATAAAATCCTCTTGATATCTTATAAATAAAACAGGAATTACTTTATACATAATGTATCTCCACGCAAGCTTCTGGATTATTTGTTATCTTAATAATATAATTTGGAATATATTGGGTTGTAAAGCACCAGTATTTATCAAAAAAATTATATTATTATGCAAATTGCATTATTGAATATAATTGCATATTGCATTGCATTATGCCAAAATTATAAGAAAATACATTACACATTAAATGATAAAGATATATAACTAATAATGAACAAAAGGTATTTAACATTTATTTTCTCAATCTTTCACGAGACGCTAAAGTACAATATTCCGTAACGCTTTTAAAATGTCTTATACATATAACACACACATATCCATTATTTAGATATATAAACGATTCCGGCAGTCTATGTACTGTCAGTATAAATTTATTCCTCTGTATTATCATCGATGTTAAAAAGAACTTATCCTATTTTTCTTACGAGTACAAACATATCACTAAAATAAAAAAAAACTTAAAAGGAATTTATTATTAAAACTTTTAGTTGCTGCTATGTCAGGTCGCAATTGATCAAGCTGTTACGCAAAAGTCGCAACAAAAAGAAAAAATTAAAATTTGATTTGAGTACAATAATTGTCACTTTGACATTAATTTTGCATACCATTCACCCTATTTAATGGCACTTGACCGGTATTAACTAATCACCCCGTTTCAATACAGAGGTAAAAGCACACTGTCAGTATATTTGTAGGTTGAAGACTTCATATAATAATATTTACTTAAATGAACACACAATATTTCTTTCAACACCGCGCCTAACTAAATAATCGAAAGAACACTGGCAGTGACTCGGCCTCACTATGGTACGTGATATGATACCTATTCGATATAACGACCTATTTAACACTTAATACGACGCAATAAAGTTGACAATATGTTAATTATATTTCCATGACATCAATCAACTCTTGTAAGAAGCTTCGGTTATCTATTTTGTATTTTATATAAGAAAGAAATAATGTTGATGTGATATCGTACATAGGATTTAAATATGAATCGAAAGTATTTTCTAGAATGCAAGATCTTCTGTCCTTATCTTTGATAGCGACAAATATTTTTTAATCAATTTTGCTACGGTCGTCTACGGATTTGGTATTTTTTAATTATCATCAGATAAAAAAACCGAAAGTTTTTGTTTTAAACTACTTTTACCAGTTATGATATTTTTTGTTTTTATTCAACTTGTATTTATCGATTCATTGATCACTTCTTCATCTACTACAAAAAATTCCTATACTTTCTGTGATAGATTCTTTGATTGTATTATGATGCGTTGAATAATTAAATGACATTTACCTTTCTTGAACTATCCTAAAGAAGAAATGTAGTAAAAATTAAATTGATGAAAACTCGATTTATTTTTTATAGAAAATTCAACAATAAAGGTCATCAAAATTAATTGACCTTAATGTTTGACTAGATTATCTTTAAATTTAACATTGAGAACCTAGCACATTTATTTAAACGTTTAACTTCTAAATTAATGTTAAGAGTCCATTTACTTCTCTATGGTTAGTGGAAATATCATCATGCGTGGTGTCCCCACGAAAACAGGATATTGCTTTGCAGATATTTAACTTTTGCCTCTGTTCAACTTCCCGTTGTATTCTATAAGATAAATTACATGAAATATTAATAGACGTCAATATTATATGAAAAAACATGCTTCAGATTAAAACACTGCCGTATTAGTCTCATCTTATGATATGAAAAACAATTTCCGCCCACATATTCCCCACTTGTTTTATTCTTCTGACAATTCTAGAATATTCTAGACTTTCCATGTGAATCGATGGGTTATTTGACTCTTAAGTTGTATTTATAATTTCGGTGCGATGAGGCCGCTCATGATGTCGAATGTGTTCCCATCGGGCGCGACCTTGATCTCTCGCCCCCCGGTGAGCACGCGCAGCCAGCCCGCCTCGTCGACGCCTGCTACGACACCGTCGATGGGACTGTCTGAGCCGTTGCGCTTCACACGTATTTCTTCCCCGCTGTAAAGTTAATGTTTAACATTTGATTTTTATACGGAAATTAATGACGAATACGTAGCTTTAGACTAATATTCGTTACAGTAAGCGACCTTTGAATTGGAACATAGGGACAAGAGCATGATATTCGGCTACGTTAATAATAAGTAATCTAAACCGAAGAAGCGGTCGGGAGAAGAGTAGTTTAAATACATAGAAAGTACCGGTACCTGGATTTGATTTGGCACGTCGGGACAAGAGCGAGATATTCGGTAATGTTTGGTTCTATAAAGTGTTTTCTCTGTCTATCGAAATCCGAGCACTGTGCGCCAGAGAGAATGCTTCGAGATTCGAAATCAGTAACAGTAACATGATTTGTGTATATACATACAAACATACATGTTTACAACTTCAAATCCAAGAAATCCAACATCGCACGTACACGTACACGATAATCACATGCTCGAATAATCACGCGATACTTAGTGCCAGTAACATTTATTAAATGACACGCTATTTCCAGAATAATATAGCCACATAGCGCACATTTTGCGGCTCAATGTGTTGGCATTAGTTACATCTTCATAATTGAAGACATTAATGATAACAATACTTTTTTTGACAAAAATAAACGGCTGCAGAATTTATGCACTCAGATACTAATGTAAAATTACCAACCGTAAATATACCAATCTTTATGTTTAACCATAGATTCTAAAACTAAGAGGCGATCCAATTTTATGACATCACAATTAACGACATTAATAAAATTAAAAGAGCTTCGGAAACGTAAAATTTTATAGCTCTACTAACTCATGTAACCAATAATGGTAATATTGGTCCAAAAACGTTTGCAGTCCATCCTCGTTATCGATATAATCGAGTACTATCTCCAGGTGCGAACAGTACTGCGCCAGAAACATCTCTATCGATATCGGTGCTAGGATTGTCCCGTGCACGTGGTTATAATCAGCTATTATATCGTTCACGCAAGTAGTTGGAACACTATTCGAAATATTTACACCAGTGCCTGTAAATACCAAAAGAAACTTAAAAAATATTTCATAAAGAAAATGTACAAAATACACCAGATAACATGAAAATGTAAATTTAACACTATTTAAGCCAGTTTAAATACATAACTAGACGTAAAGAACTGGTTATAATTATTATTTAGAAGAGTTAAATTATAATCTTTTACTATAATTTAAAATGTATAAGAAAAGATTTCAAACGTGAAAAATTTAATCACTTATTTCCATTTTAGAAATGCGTAGAAAGGGAAATTTTTAAAGATACAGTGGAACTACACATAACGAGCCAAATAAATTGTAATATAATCTCGTTTATCAAGCGACATTTTGCATAATGAGCGACATGGTTAAGGGAATCCCTGAATCATGCGAAAGAACTTTCCGTGCTATTGCTACATCTACATAAATGTTATTTGATGTTTTGTTATTATTTTTTTCCATTGTATGAAAATGTTTTTTTCTATTTTTTGGCATGTACGGTATTATCATACTTTATATTAATTTATGTTGTAAAGATTCTTTCGCTTAACGGGTGTTTTCTATTATGGGTAAGACTCCGCAATGAACAATGCTCGTTATGCTAAGATCGAATGTATTTTTTACATTCGAGGATATTAATCATCTTCACTTATTTTTACTTTATCATACGTATATGTTTGTGTTATTGTGTGTTATATTCTTAAGATACCTATGTGTAGAATGACGTCATCGTCCAAGCAACTCGCTTTGGTGATTACTCCCCCTATTTTCACGTCGCGACCGTAGTAGATGTCGTTCGGCCATTTTATTCTGTAATCGATAAATTTCATCTAAGTATTTTAACGAATTAATATAAAATAAAATATTTTATTTATTTTTATAAAATTCATAATAACATGGTTTTTGATGAAAAATGTTTTTTTTAATAAACATAAAAATGTGCGTAAATATCAGAAACGTAATAAAATACCGAGAGTATTTTAAGGGCAGGTTTTGGTTTCACAACATATTTATTGACTTAAATATGATTATTGCCGCCAGTTTCCAGTAAAGGTTTAGGTTATATACTTTGTTGATTGTACGTAATACTGATAATGTAAATTTTAAGCATTACATATGGGTAGTATTTTGTTCTAAATTATTAAAAAACCGGGAATTTTAATGACTTGGATAAATGCAAAGAAACAATGCTCGATTTTATATATAAAAAGACCATATAGACCTGACGTCCAAATGTTCGTAGGCAGGTTCTGTGCGAACCGCGCGAACAGCTGCCAACGCAGCCGCGTGCTGCACTAGAGACAGTCTCGAGGACATCTTACGCCAAACCTGATAGCACATTATAAATATGTGTTTTTGGTGCAGTAAATAACTGATCATCAGAGCTAATGGGAAGAGACAGTGATAGGAGAAATAAACTATTTTTTTATTGGCGCTAACACTTAATCTCACTTTCCAATCATGTTAATGTTTTTCGGTTTTAAACTAACACTTCACCTCGGTTATACCTGATGTTAAGTGACAATGCAGCTATAGATGCTAAAGCGTGTTCGTTCAGAAAATACTCGCCTTTAAATTTATAACTGCCGAAACACGACAACTCTATTATGAGGTAGCTAGCCAGACGGGTACGCAAAAACCCAAGAATAACTGACTCCACTACTCATGTGACCCTGGAATCTAGCCCGGGATGTCTATGTTCAATGAAGGAAATTCTTTGACACGTTTCCGCACACTTAACTTTACAATTGTGTTCAGAAACAGTAATGTGAAACTGTTTGTGAAGGTACCTGCAACGATATAGCGGCTTGCCCATACGGCGTGAGCCAGGCGTTCCCGGCGCGCCCGCTGCCGGCTAACTGTCGCCGCGCCACGCACGCTACTCCGTGTGCCAGCGCGCCGCCGTCCACCACCAGCATCGTGGAGTCGACCACGTCCGTGTATACAACAAGCCGACCCAGTGAACTTGATGTTAAATTCTAAAAAAACCATTATCTATATATATAAATGGCAGATATTGTTTCAGAACTTTAAGCACCGAAATTATTAAACAATAGAACCTGGCACCGTTACTGTAAGCATGATTGTCTTATTATTCCTGTGTTTTATCTCGTCACCTAAACATCTATATCATTCTGATCTGAGCGGATCTACCAATTGCTATAAAAATAGCTAACATGAATGTGGCCAGTATTTTGCGTTGGGCTAAATCTTATGGTTTGCAAGTCAATCCTGCTAAGACTCAAGTTATCATTGTTGGCAGCTCGCGTCTTATTAGTAGAATTGACTGGCATCAACTACCACCTATCATATTTGATGGTATAATAGTCCCGTACAGTGACACCGTAAAAAATCTGTGCGTGTTGATAGACCGTAATTTATCTTGGGTACCGCAGATACGGGAATTGAGTCGAAAATTGTTCGGGGCCGTTGGTTCTTTTCGACGCTTGTTTAATTTTTTTCCTATTCCTACTAAAGTTGCGCTTGTTCAGTCCTTACTTCTGCCTATACTTGACTATGCCGACATTTCCTATCCTGATCTCACAGAGGAGCAATTAAATAAACTTGACCGGCTTCAAAATGTTGGTATACGGTTTATATTTGGGGTACGCAAATATGACCACATGTCCGAATTTCGTGTAAAGCTCAAGTGGCTCCCTATCCGTTTTCGCCGGAATGCTCACATATTTTCTACTTTATATAATATACTATTCAATCCACTTGCTCCACATTATTTAAAAGAACGCTTTAAGTTTACACATCTCACTCATGTCCTCACCCCGCGTTCTAGTACAAACTTCTCTCTTTTCACTCCTTTACACACTTCTTCTTTCTACTCAAAATCTTTCACTGTGTACGCCGTGAAGCTATGGAACTCCTTACCTCTATTTGATGCAGTGAAAGCATTGAATCTTTTAAAAAACGTCAAAATTCACTATCTGCAGCTTTAATTTTGGCTATAACATTATCATGAAAGTATTATATTTATATATTATTAATTGTATAGATATATATAGTAGAATTTCTTAAATATTACAATATTTTATTCTATTTTTTATTATTATTTCTTGGGTATTTATTTTAAATTTTTTTCACTGTTCTTGTACACCCTACTGTTTTTATTTACTTGCTAAATTTCTACCCAAAGTAAATCCGGATGTACTTCTTTTTTTGTAACTCCATGATAAGTGTACAATAAAGTATATTTGTATTTGTATCATTTAAGTGATGGTAACGAACATAGATTTACATGTTGCAAATCATCTACGGAAACAGATGACACAACTCGAATACGTCGTATGATGTTCTAATGTAATGCAAATATACTTCGCAGCGAGCATTAACACGTTCCCTGCCGGAGCGTTTTTTTAATATTTTCCCTGACGGTTTAGTGAGGCGCATACAGAATACAATTTGACAATACTTTATTTGGCAATTAGCAATTTAAGTAAGCTTTGATTTGAATTAAAGTTCTATGTAATTATTTTAAGCTTAAAGTTATTATTTAAGATAACACATGGTCAAATCTTTTTCTTAAGTAATTTCAGCGTGGCAGGAAACGTGTTAGTATTTAAACATGTATTCCTTATATACTCACATCAAAATATTCGACCGTGGAGAAGTTCTCGGGGCACTCGTAAAGATTCACAGGTAAAAATCCCGCCGACGGTAGTTCAAGGGGCGTCTCCCCCCTCATACACCACTGTATAGTCATTTTATCTAACTTGTGGACGCGTCTGCCGCTATCCGCGGGGGGACACCATTTGTCCACTAACGAGAGTTTCTCCTGGGGAAGAAAATTACAGGAGAAGTATTAAAATACACGAGCGATATTTATCGATGGGAGACACCTATCACTTTAGTATTGAAAAAATGTGGTATAACTTAACGTGCCGTATTTGTAATCTATTAACATTTTTTTAATAGTTTAAAGAAACGTATGTACAACACGAAAAGTAAAAATAATTTTGAATAGAAAACTATAAGGAAATTTGTAACGTTTTAGATTATTCTTTTTGGATAGAGGTCTCCGTAAACATTGAAACATGCACGAAGCAGACGAAACTCCAAAAGAGTTATAAGTTGTGTAATATCATTATAGCTTGTGCTTGTTCATTGCCTGCCTCAGTAGCACAACATGCCGAAGCATTTTCGTTACAAGCTGCACAAAACTTAATAAACTAGCCTATTAATCGTTATTATGCATTTATAAAAAAATATTTTTTCTTTCCAATTAAAGAATTCAGATTTATAACAATGAATCATAGAATTTAGCATCAATTGTTGTCTGTTAATAACACACTAGCATAAAAACAGGTGAGATTTTAGTGAAATATTTAACTTGATTGATGGTTTTAAGTTCTATGTTATTATTTTTTTATTACATAACAATATGTAATGATTTGACCGTAGAAAAATCAATACTTACACCAACATACAGCCGCTAAAACTCAAAAGCTCGGGAACAACGCGAAAAGCTTTTAATTGATTTCATGAGCATGCTACGATAAAAAAGATCTACTGCATAAAGAGGCATATAATAATATTTTTGGTATTAGAGATTTCAAGAAGATTACCTTAAAAGTAAAAAAAAAAACAATTAGGCGGGTACCATTTTTCCGCGTAGGGCTGGTCCGACCCCTTATTATAAATATTACACTACTTGCTCAAACTCCATAAATTAGTTATTAGCTAAAAGTTTTTATAAAGGTATCGCATTTTTTAAAACTTTAAGAGATTATTTGTAAGTCCGTTTAAGAGAAGACATGCTGAACTATCAATTCATAAAACTTAATGAGCATTTTCATTATTTACAACAATTAAGACTATTATACAGACTTTATGATATTTTGCAATAATATTTTCCTTGTAAAAATGCTTCGATAAAGAAAAATAAATACATATTTTTTTTAAATATCCACATCACTTAGTTTCAAATGAAATTTGATTTAGCATATTGCAGTAACTATTGTTAGCTTCGTGAAATCTCCCTTATTTAGGCAATGTGTATAAGGTGTTTGCGAAGCGAGGCGGGTCTCACCGGCCATCACACCGTCACGTGGCCGGGGCCAGCGCGCGACGTCGCCCACGCGCCCTAGCGGACAACACCCTGTATTATCACTCACGCAGCAATGCGTGCTCTGTGGCACCTCATACCTTTCTATATAAACCTTTATTATATCAACACCGTACCGCACGCACCTCAAATCAATTTACCACACGATAATAATTGATTAATCCATTAATAACTTTAAATGTTTTGTGAAAGAAATTTTTAAATGATAGGTCATATGAATTTCTAGAATAATAAATATGAAATTTTGTGTTATGGTATGGTTTTAATTTCTGCATGACTGCAATGTTACTGAAAGGCATAATGTTAACTACACATTCTACATCTCCGGTACATATATGATTAGTTTTCAATTGATAAAGTTCATAAAACCTTATAAAGCAAAGCTTATTGCCGCTCATTTTTATAAAGATTCCGTGTTAGCGAAAAGAAAATATAACTAAAATGAGCAATCATCCGTAGATATGTTTTTATATAAATTTCCAAATTACTACGATAAACACGTTTATATTCTTCCTGAGTAGAAGATGATGTGAAGAAGGAATTATTTAAGTTTTCGATTCAATTAATAAACTTGGAATACAAATAATAATGTAATATCTGATGAAATTAAAATACTCAAAGTTCTACTATTGTTGAGAGTATCATGATAAGTTCTTTTTAGTATAAACTTTACATATTAAAGCTTGAAGAAAAAAACAAAATTAATGTTGATAAAATAAAACAATATTGCTTTGCTCATCTATTTCTATAATTGCTTCATAAATGCAACATGTGTAAAATAAAAAAAAATCATAACTTATGATATCTCAAGTTTTTCATCTTTACACCACAGAGAAAATATATAGATATATAGATGATATTTGAAAATTTAATGATATGATACCAGATGACGGTGTTTCTATGAAGCTGGGATATATACGTGGATTTTTTAATTTCTATAATATACAAAACTTCTAATGTTATATAATGCAATTATCACAAAACAATTGCACTATAATAGGATTGAAGTGATGACTATTACAAATCGTTTAAAGACATTTACATTTTTATTCTTAGTGGCGTAAATATTTCTACTAGTTTTTCTTATGGATCCAGCTCTTCCAAAATGAAAATGTAATAACATACATTTGAAAACTGAAAATCTCGTTTTTTGTTACAGAATTTTACAGTTGTCTAAAAACTAATTTTTGTGTTACCATCTTTATAGTGGTATTTGTATTTTTTTTTTAAATTCTATTAACAAATTTGTAAAGATGTAGCCGCGGCGTTATACGTTAAAAAAGATCAAAAAATATGTGTCTAATTGAGAATTTCCGTGTATACGGTTAAGAATAAATGTCTTTAAGTATAACTACCTTGGATAAATGGGGATGCGGAACAAAATGATTTGTGACTTATGATAATATATGTGAATTGCTTACCACGTGATTTCCTAGGAAGTATCCCACGGCGTAATCAACTTGCTTCAGCTCCTTAGGATCCTTGACATGGAGTCCTAGGACTTCACCCATTATCTTGTGAATTATCCCCAGGCGAGCTTCGTTACTTTTTATACCTTCTTCACCTAAATAATCATTAGGATCGGCCTCCAGATGTATCTGCAAGTTAATTTTATAATTTTTACATTATATATAAATAAAAAAGGATTACATTAACACCTTGAACGCTACGACTTTATAGCAATTAATTTCATAATATTCGATAAGTCATTATCGTCACAAATTTTTTAATAAATATAACTTTCCACTCATGCATGAAATAATTATATAATATTTAAATGAACGGTATTAGAGCTTAACTGTTCACCTTTGTATAAGCGATCTTAATAAAGAACAATCGATACTCGTATTAATTTTAAATTGTTAACTGTTTGTATGTGCTGGTCACCAGTGACCCTGTGGCATTCAACATATTAACACTGACGCCCTGTGACACCACAGTGGTGTCGTTTTGATAAGAGTGAAAAGTAACAGATGAACAAATCTTTTGCTGTCTTTAAGGCCAAAAACCGATCAAAACACCTTTTTGTGTTTTGTTTATATTATAATACAGAACTTTAACGTTTAAATGTTTTTTTTTTTATTATACTTAGATCCTATATTTTATTTCAAAAAAAATTATATGCAGAGGACAAAGTTTTAATAATAATTTTATATTGTATGAGGACATAGATCTGTATATTTTCTTGTCTATGACTGACTATAGTAAAAATTATTAAAGGATTTCGTAAATATTTTGCATTATAACTGGTAGCACAGACAAATTTATAGACAGCCGCGTTAACAGTGTATGTTACATGGTAGTATGTTTTGGATAGCAGGTTTTTAACTCATTTAAGTTACTGTCACCTGCAATGTAGTTTAAAATACAAAATTATTTTGTTCTAGCAGTGAAACATGAAGGCTGAACATTGTGAGCGCACATGCTTCATCATTTACGATTGCATTTCCACCTATCACGTCAAATTGGTATCAAACGTTAGTCCATTGCAGACTTCAACTGCGTAAGAGGTGAAGCAGTCTACCAAGTGTCTTGTAACATAAAGGTTCCGGGTTCGTTTCACGAAACACATGAATTAATTTGGATGGTGATACAAATTTTCCGACCCTGCCTAGCTAGACCACCGATGTTGTTCGCCGCCAGACCGGCATTGCTGAGGCCCGAAAATTAAATGTATGACACGCACATGTCTGCAAGCCATAGTAATCTAGGCGAACATATTTCTCCATCTACTATCTTACACTTAACATCATGAATAATTCAGATCAAATGTTAACCGGTTGTAGATAAAGAGGACCCATTTTACTAGGTTGGTGGTAAAATACAATATTTCTAACCTGAGAGAAGATAGCGATTCCGTTGTTTACAACATCTGTTGCTTGTAGTAAAGATGGAGTGCGCCATGTCTCTTCTGATGCTAAGATCTGAATGTCGAGTTCGTGACCGGGGTGACCCGTGTATTTGGAAGGCCTAGAACATTAGTAAGTTATACGTAAATATTCTGCCCTTGAAAGCACTAATATGAAGATCAAAAGCGAATTAAAGTAGTTCAACAAGAACTCAGCTTTATATGTACACAGTAACGTGCATGCATATGATTATAAATATAAATATAAAGTAATCAAATTTAAATTTTATTTGTAAAATATAGGTAATTGGTCGACAGTTGCGATCATGCGTGAGATGTACTAGTTGTGTGTAGTCCCATTCACTTATTATAATTAATAATATTCATCAATTATTAAAATAAAAATAACGTAATTATATTCTACAATCTAATCGAGCTAGGTTTTACCTGGGATTTTATCTGTGTTAACTTGTAATTCCGTTTTGGTTTACAAAATTTTCTTAGATGAAAAAATTTACATAAAAATTGTTCAAAAGACGTTCCTTATTTTGTGACCCCAAAACAAATTCGAGACTTAATCCGGATTGTAATTTTCACTTTGAATGATGACTATCAGATTTGATAAGATGATTGAAATGATAGCATTATTTACATTGTTATAGTAACTAACATTACTTATATAATTCATAATATATATGTGAAACAAGTCTATCTAGGTCTATAAAATAAGCTAAATAAATATAGTGTTACAAAAATAAATTCATTTACATTACATACATAAAAATAATCTTATAGAAACAATTTACAAATATATTTAAGTCATACCGGCTAAAATTGCAATCTTGGCTTGCTCTGTAAAATTATTAAATGATAGTTTTAGAGACATACTTTTAAGTTTAGTAAAAACATATAATATTAATTAACTCACTGTCTGTCACTTTCTGTAGAAAATTGCTTCTTGGCGGGCGATGCTTGGTAGCAGAATATGTGATGTTTCATTTTGACTGACTTCCACTGATCGTAACTGAATTGTACTATTTCACTTTCGCGAACCTGTAATAAAAAAAAATAATATTTTAGGACCCTTATTAAGGATACATGTGTACCTATTTCTTTCCTTACGTATATTCAACTATGTACAATACACATGAATATATGTGAATGTGTATAATACACATATGAAAATATTTGCTTTATTTGAAATTATACTTAATTATTATTATATATTATAATTTTATTTCAATATTTAATTTTAAATTTCAACCATATGCCTAAGAATTAATTAAATTTTTTATCTTTGATTACTAATGGAACTTAACTAGATCTCCTATTGCATCAGAACTGTACTCCTGTGCCCTAAGATTTGGTTGATGAATTATTAAAAGTTGTATACTAGCCAGTATTTTGTATTAAATCCTATACTGCTGCTACAAATTTTTAACCAAAAATGTTAGTTCAGATAAACCGTACAATAATGGTACACTACACATGCGGTCCTCGAATCGAATGAGGGACCTACACGTAACAAGGCAAACAACTGCGTCAAATAGGAGGTTAATTAATATATAGATAAACAAGTATTGACCTCGGCAGTCTTATAATGAGGTAGCACTGTGTGTAGCAGGTCTGAGCACAGCGCAAGCAACCGACCTCCGTCGAGCAGGTGCGCAAGTAACAAAGGTGCACAGCGGCCGACGCAGCCCGCCACCGCAACTAGAGCGGCGCGTCCCCGCCACGCCCCCGCTTCTAACGACTCCCGAGACACGCTGTATAGCGTATACCTAAAATTAATCATGTCATGTAACACTATTAGTTTCTGCAGAATCTACCTCTATTTCCAAGGTATATTGTGCAAATGTTATTATAAAGATACTTTGCTCTTTTACTTTATGAGAAAAAACATTTAGAGTAGATGTGCAATTTATGAACACTCATTTTGTGATAATGAAGTGATCATTCTATTCAACTAAGCTGCTAACATCATGTTGTGGTTATGTGTTTTATTAAATAACCAATAAATAATAATTACTAGATATCCTAATCAGCTATTTATTATTATAAATTAGCATTATGCTTTAACATCCTGCCTATCCTATATCTCTTTCTTGTGATAGAAAAGATAACTGTCTCATATTCATGTTAATATTAAGAGGCCAATCAATTGATATAACTTTAGTCATAATGTAATATCAATGAATACTTACCTATCACAATCTAAAACTTTCTTCAGCGATGCTTCCAAGTTATCCCTAGCTACAACACTGTCAGAATATATCAAAACATTTGGTGATTTTGTATTTATTAATGGACGGGAGCCTTTCAATGACTTTGGCGTGCTTTGTTGTGATGAAAATTTATTTTTTTTATCTTTATTTACAGTCGTCATTGCTTCAATTTGTGGTTGAGTTTTCTTCGGCCCTGTAGTACTAACTACTCTTTTGTGAGTGGTTACAGATTTGATTTGACTAGATATATTTAGAAGTGATGTTGAATGCTGACTTGTCCCTTTCTTTAAGTCTAATTTTAAACTAGATTTTTTTGGCGTTATATTGTGTTGTATTTCAACTGTAAGATTTTCAACTACCATTTCTCTATCACTTTTTTCGGGCTCATGCCTCACTTTCTTTTCTGGAGATTTTTCTAGTAGTTCTGCATTTTTAACATCTTTTGAATTTTCATCTGATTCTTCTTCTGCAGATAGAGAATTAGTTGTTATTGTGCTTACATCAGCTAATTTGACAGTCCTTTTAGGTATTAGTGTGTGTATAACCTGATCACTCCCCCCATTCATTTCAGCAATTGTACTCTTTGCATCAGATTTTATGTCAACTACTTTTGATAATTTTTTTAATAATGCTGCATGAACTGTCCAATGGAATGCTTCAGGTAATTGTTTTAAACCATTCTGTATATCACTGCGTAATCCTCTCATAGATAAATCACAAGCTTTGTTTGGTTCTCCTGATATTTGGACAGCTTAAAATAAACAATGTAAACTTTATTTTACAATCAGTCATTGAGAATATTTACCAAGAGTAACAATTTTAAAATAACTTACTTTGTATCCTAACAACTGGCAATTTATGGTCTATTATAAATTCGCCGCCAACAAAGTGAAAACCTACAGTACTGAGATGTTCAATGTTTGTCTTTAAGACTATTGCTAAATGTGAACCTGCCTTCCATGCCACAGGTTGCCCCATTGACTCCAACTAAAGTTAATAAATATTGAATAATATAAAAAACAAATTGATTTTGTAATTATATAGTCTATATAAAAAGTTTTTATAGGTTACGGTAAACATTATCATCTAAAATGACATGCATGTTAGTTAGCTATCATCATTATATAAAAAAGTTACATTTGTTTTTCATGAATTCATTGAAGTTTATATGTATTCATTTTAGTTAATAATTGGATAAAGGCTCCAAAGTCCAAAAGAAGCCATAATATATTTTAATATTACATAAATAATACAATTAAATAAACTAATTTGTCCCCGTTAAATTAAATAAATACATTTTATTACAAGAAAGGATTTAAAGTTTTAAGGTTTTGTAATAATTAAAAATATTTGTTTAAGATATTTGTCTTATCTATTGATTTAAAACATATTTAATAATGCTTTGTTATTATGTTGTAAATAAGTATGTAAATTAAACAACATCCATGAGGTTAACAATTTAAAAATTAATATAAAAATAAAAATTAGGATAAAAATCATATGAGCAATTATCAAGTTCATAATCAACATTGTTTTAAAGAACAGAATAGGTATCATAACCATTTAAAATAAATTGTTATTGAGGAATTTATCAAAAGAAAGATATGCAAAGGTAGATAGAAAAGTTATCAATAAAAATAAAAATTTTAAGAATGAAAGATAAAGTTCAAATTCTTACAGAAATTATGTCATGATGCGAGCTTGCATCATGTGGTTCCATCTCACATTCAAAAAGTATTTCAACATCGAGATCTATCACTGGTGAAGTGTTGCTTGACCCTAAAGGTAAACCCCCAGCACATGATACCCAATCACTAATATCAATACACTGAGTTGGCTTCATGCTACAAATTCTTGAGGCATTCGTGTAATCTAGCAAATCACATAGGTAAGCATTTTTAGGATTTGTACAGAGTTTGGAGCTCAATGTAGGTGTTTCTGTAAAAGAAAAAATGAAACTTTATGAGATCGACATATACCACAAACATGACACATTGCCCAACCTGTACAGGATCTGTGTATTTTTTATGAGAAAAGGGCTAACTAAACATATAATAAAACTATAACAGCAGAATCTGTAAATTAAATATTTTTGATTTTTTTTTTAACTTACAGCTCTTTCTTAAGGATATAGAAGGAGAACAGTTTTGACAGAGAATCACACAAAAACTACTAAACATATTTGCATGAAAATTAGCACATAAGTAATTTATTTTATGGATTGACGTTAAGGGTAATTTTTATCCTAGAAAAATTAAGAGTTCCTGCTGGAGAGGGGATAAAAAAATTTTCATCATAATGAATAATTTCAAAAGTAGTAAAATATTAATAATATTGTCTATGGATCCAATTTGTGTTACTCTCTGTCCCAGGAATATAAAACATTTTTTTACAATTAGGTATACTCTATTTAATTTAACAAATTACCACTAGATGGCTCTATCACAAAACTTTTATTTTAAGAATTTATGAATGTAATGCAATGAGAAAATGCATGGAAATTAACAATGGTTCACCACTTAACAAATTAAGTGCAATAAAAAGATAACACGGCACTCATTAACTGTGAGGTAGTACAAAGTTCATAGGAATAGCTAGTCTTAACATAAAGGTCATAAAGTGTACTGATAATATTATATGCTTCATGCAAATTATGAACAAAATATATGATCGTATGTAAAACAACACTTACTAACCCATCCTTGATACATAATAGACAACTATTACAAAAGGTTAGGAAATATAAGTATTTGGGACATTGAGTCGAGGAAAAGGGGGACCACAATTTGGAAATAAAATGCTGCATAGAACAAGCCAACAAAAAACTGAACTTTGAGCTGAGTGTGTCTGGTACACTGGTACATTTTCTCCATTTTTCGTATAGCTTCAAATTGTAAACACAGAGACAATGTGTAAGAAAATTAAGTAATTCGAAATTTTAGAATACAGTAGAATATTAAGGATATGTTGGAGAGACAAAGCAAAAAATGTACTTGTGTTAGTGAGCCTAAATAAAAAACAAGAAGATTTATATATATTTATATAATAAATACTCGAATATCTAGGACATATTATAAGAAATCCAAAATATGAATTGCTCTTGCTCATTATACTAGGCCAGTCTTTCCCAAAGTGGGCGATGACGCCCCCTTGTGGGCGCTGCAGGTCTCAAGGGGGTCGGTAAGAGACCCAGAAAGAAAATGGGGGCGTTGTGTAGAGGCAGGGGAGGGGTTGTGATTTGTAATTTTATTTAGCTAGGAGGCCTCTTAAACAACGACTGCAAGAGCTCTCGACTCTCAACAACAACTTGTGAACATCAACTAATATGAATTAAAAGATTGCTCGAACTCGGTTCTATATTTCTCTCCGCGTAGTTCATATATCTGTCATATTTTATTGAATATAGAAAAAATGAAAATTTTGGCTACA
>DWQX01000342.1:0-46931 GCA_018245475.1 Pharmacophagus antenor | reverse complement strand
CACTTGTATTTACTTGGTCTTGGCCCGTAAATGCAATAAATACCAGCCGAACAGCTGAGAAAAAAAAGATTAAACAAAAATAATAATAATTATTATTATTTAGTAGTTCGACGAGATTATTAAAACACATGTTATATTCATAGTTTCTATAATAAAAATACCAAAAACTGTAAACCTCGTGATAATCATAATGACAAAAGATGTTATAAAGCGTCATGAATTATTTCTGTTTAGACGAATGTAACAGATTCAGGTGCTACCCGTGGATCCCTAAATAGTGTAAAGAGCTTATATTCAAGCGAGGCGTACAATTATATCCCCTTTCAATGCTCTATTATAAGTATCTGACGCAGACGTTGGGTACGCATTTCGGGAAGTGGCAACTCATCACGTGTTCATACGGTCGATTGAGAGATCTGTTACTCAGTAGTCTCCTCTTCGATGATTTACAATATACTTTTTTTTAATTAATACGGTACCTACTTTTTTACGATTCAAATTTAAATAAATTTGACATGGTTTTACATTTTTGAGGTCTTTACCGTATTACAAGGTGTCTAATGATACTTTTACAAAGACAAAAAAGTTTTTTTTATTATTCATGAATCTTTGAACAAAAGTTTACTCTGAACTGCATACATTTTATTTCATTAATAATATTTTTGCGTACTTTATTTTAATTTAATTGCACATAAACCTTACACAAAACTCTTTTCTACCCTGCAATTTCTAAAATGATGAATGGAAGAAATGTTTTTTGTTACAAAATAATAGATTTTTTTATGATCATTTCTAGCGAACATAGATTAGTTCTTAATGGGAAAACCGTTTTTATCTGATAATGAAGTAGAAATGGAATAATGGAATTCTTTGTGCGATATGATTCGAATTGAATCCTATCTGGATTACATTATTGGAAAATTCATGGATTTTTAATTAATGCCGTAAGAATTTATAAAAATAATACAATCGTAGTAAATGTTTTTTAAATTCCGTCTTCGCGCTTAGCTCTATCTGCTGGAAGAGTTTGTGTAAAGTGAATATATTAGTTTTTGTTAATGTTTTTAATTATAATAGTTTACAAGAAGAATTTAGGAATAAATAAAAAAAAAGTATTCAGTAATTTACGTTTAGTTTTTGATTTTCATACAGGTGTTAAATAAAATTCCTTCAATATGGTCATGTTTAAACATTCGGTTTTACTTCGTAGCGAGATCATGTTGCGAGGCAGACTCGGCTGACACCGAGGTGGGTTAATGACTCCGCAGAGGTCTTCCATTGTTTTGGTAAACAATGCAAGCGGCGGGCGTGCCGTCAATCCTTCCAGTTATTCGCCTCACTAGGTGACGTGCCGCGACCCTTTTAGATCTTACGTGAAAAATGTACAGTTCCTCGCTATTCTAGAGTTTTATTAATCGTTTAAAAAAAATGTCTTAAAATTCTTATTTTATCATCATCTTACGTTCACTAAGATATATTTCGAAATGAAATCTTAAAGTGTACAAACGATTAAGGCTTTCAAAAAGAAAAAGAAATTCTTCCCAGACAAAAATTAATTAAATGTTAAAACTATGTAACAAAAATGTATGAGGTAAGAATTTTATTATATTATGTAAGACATAAACCGTTAAAATAATAAGGTTTGCTTTTATTCGAAAGAAATAGACGTAAATATATGTAATTGTTGGACATATACAGTTATTATATTAGAAACATTGGGTGATGTTTCAATCAAGCATTGTTGTTTTAAGTTGTATACCAAAAAATTAATATAAAATTAATCTGAAACACTGATATTTTTTTTGATAAATTAATATTTTGGAATAAAAATAAATGAATAATGCAACTCTTGATCTAGCCGGGGAGGTACAGGGTGGTAAGGAAGGAAAAATAACTGAAAACGCGGATAATTAATGGCTTCATTTGTGTTTCTGTTCTTGAGCCTTGACCGTGCTTACGGCTTTATACTTTTCGAAGTAGGCTGCCTTTTTCGCTGCTCGTATTGTTATTGTTAAATCTAACTTAATGGAAAATTATAACGACTTCATGAACTATTGGATATAAGAATCGACAAAATTTCGTAACATTGTCACACCTGTATAGGCATTTGTTTTTTATTAATAATTGTTTAACAATATTTATAAAAAATAAACATAAATCATATCGGTTCAGTCAACTTAAATGACTGAATAGACGAATAAGCGCGATAAACTCTTAGTTGTTTTTACAAGGGCAAAACAATAACATAAGAAACATATTGTAAAAACGAAAAAGGTAATGTAATTAAGGTTAATAACTTGCAAAGAAACCGTTTCCAAAAATTTTCCGATAGTTTTTTTTTAATTTTTTTTAAATAGAATGTATCTTCACATCCAGAAGGATTTATAATTGCACATTCCAGTTGTCCATATTGAATTTTTTATTTCAGGCAACAGGTTAAGAGCGAACAAAAAAGTTTGGCTCAAAGTCAAAAAATTGGAACAAAAAATTTTGGCAGAGATTAAGAATGATTTAAAAAACTATTTTTTCCTCTGTTTGGCGAACGTAAACACTATCGTTCGGTTAGTAGACTCGAAGCATAGTGAACATTCAAAATTATTTATTGTAACAGCTGTTAAAAATTTCCTTCTTAAGTTATTGTAACGACTAGCGACAATTAGTACCATGTTATAAGATTTGAGGAATTTGAAATGAGCAAGCATGTTTAGTGTTTAAAGAATGTTAACATATTGACGTCCGCATATTTCAGCTAATTTTTTATGTTTGACGCCGGCGGAATTGCCAGGAAATTTTAAGTGTTTTACAAATCACTAGGAATGTTACTTACCAATTGTAACAAAGTGACACCACCGTAGTGTCAACGGCCCTCAAGCGATATGTAGCGAATGACACCAATGTGGTGACGCCGGACGGCAAAGTATTAACATAACCTAAGATTTTGTAATCATTTGCTAACCAAACGTTTAAATTACCAGGCAAGCTATCACCATACTGTGAATCTGCCGTCATAACATTTCTTTGTTCTGGCGCTAATACTATTAGAACTTTAGCATTAAAGATGAGGACCTTCTTAGTACCTGTTGACACTGAATATTATGTGATGTTGAGGTCAAATATAAGTTTTTTCGATTAAAAGACAAAAAAATTTGAGCATAAATTCTAATACGAAATACAATAAACACTTTAAACTAACTTATTTTATGAGACACACTTTGCACTTGACTCTAGTCCTTCCTAATGATAAGTGGTGTTAAACACGTCGATGGTAAAGTGCACTAGCCTAGAAATAGCGATGTTCATTATCAAAGATTGGAATTTATTTCTTAAGTTTGACCTGATTGCTTAAAACGTCTAGGTTCTTGAGTCTTCAAAAGTTACAGACTTAAAAGTGGTTATAAAAGTTTTTAGAAGCTTTTTTAATATAAAAAATGGCTGACTAGCCCAAGAAAACTTTACATTTTCATTTAAATAAAACATTTCTATTATTATTCTTTAAAACATTCGTTAGAATTGCAATCTAAAGAGTAATATTTTTTACCATATGTATTACCAACCTTTATATTAAAGTAACATTCAATGTAATTTCTCCGTTGGTAGATTTTCATTGTGATTTTCATAGTGATAAAAAAATAAGCAGTGATCTGTCATGTTGCCATCTACACCGTTCGGTACTGCTTCGAGAAAAATACATTTCTACGTTAACTGCTATCCTATAGTAGATCAAAACGTTTTTTAAAAATTAGAGTGACAAAGATAATCACGAAAATTGCAAAATAAATTGTTGTTTGAATGCAGATTTAATTTTGTTAAAGCTTTTACTGCTGTCTATTATTTTAGATATTTTAGAATCTATTAAGTAACTATCGTTGAGAGAAAACATTACCAAAGTGGCTACTAGAGTATTTCATCAAAATAAATGAAACGTCATATTGATGTTGTATATCCACGTTAACAACTCTTAGCAAATGAACTTATTCACCTTCAAATTCGATTATTGTTTTGTTATCTTGCGTCGCATTTTTAGTAGCTCAACAAGTGTCAAACAACTTTACTGATATCTACAGCTTGTTCACCAAGTTCATGATGAATACTTGTAAAGTTAAAACGATACCAAGTGATGACAAATTTCATCGCAATATCAATAAAAAAAAAAACAGTTAACAACTGCAAATAGTCAAGTCGTCACAGTCAGTTCGTAAAATCAATTCTACTTGTTTTCAGCGTACAGCTACTGTTATGCAGATTTGCAAGGGTACTAAACAATGATATTGCTATTCGCGACACGATCGCTGGGGCGCGACCCGTTTACATTTTATACCGGCAGCCGTGACCCTATGAACCTTGTCGGGAAATGTCACCAGGACAAGACAACTCCTGACACACAACTCTTACTCTTAAAGCTTTATTTTAAGTAAATTTGAACGTGCACTGAATCGACATGTGCGGTTACTAACTAAGCTTCATTTTACGTATATTTTGAACTATTCTGTGACATGTAGAGGAAATTAACAGCCTTGCTTGTTGACATGCTGCTCTTTAAAACCAACATAGAGTTTCCTGTTACGAAAGTAATGGAAACGTCAATTTATTTCTAAACGTCGGCGTATGAATGCAGTGAGTACGTAAGTTTCGTCAAGATGTTTTTTTTATTTCTTAATGTATTCTCATTTTTAATTTTAGATTTTTGTAAATTTCATGCAGTAATACGTGCAATAAATTATGACACCATTTTTTTTAGGTCATAATACCTTCGGGTCACGTAGGCACACATTATTTTATTAAAACTATTGCCGTCTTGAAATCGGCACTCATATTTTTACACGAATGTTTTTCTCGCTGTAAGACCCTACCCTATTTTAAATAGTTGTTTAATGGGTACGTCCTTAATTAGAAACGGTACTGAGAGAAATGGAGGCTTCTCTTCTGATTTAATGAGAAGGCAATCGTGTGGTCCCTTTCGCACAGGTTCGGCTCCGCCCAACGGGCGGTGAAAATCAATAACCTTCTCCAGAAGTGCGTTTAGTGTCCTACCATGCTGACGTCGCTCGCGGAACAAGTTAGCCGCATATATTTTTTTTTACTACGAGTATTACTCCGTGACATCTTTAACTTGATGTAATGTTGTATGCTACTTAGAATGCAGTCGTCAGTGATTTGTTGAATGCCAGTGGTATAATTTTTAAGTAAACTACCTAGTATGACATTAAAAAAAATGTATTTAGCACTATTAATACACTAAGACCGTAACACTTTAGCGTTCGTATTATAAAAATATATCATATTGAATTAGATAATTAATTAATAGTAAAATAAAAAAGAAATGAACACTCGTTAAGAAGTTTGATTAAAGGTTATTGAAATATAATAAGTAATATTTCGTATAGAAATAAACTGTAGTTATTCGAAGATTGCCAATTAAAAATTTAAATTAATACTCCCTGTATTTATCAAAAATGCTAAAACGAAATCTACCTCATAAGATATATATTATAATATTTTTGTCATTACAAATATGTCATAACTATGAATCCGAATTCTCGTTTACCATAATTATTACTTTTCTAGTTTGCAAATTTAATACGTGATTAATAAAACCTTTGTTAGATGGTTCCACGAAACATATAACAAAACTTTTGAAACTCTCGTAAAACCTTTTCATAAATTTCCCTGGAAAACGTTTAGATGCTTTTACCGAAATTAATATAATAAAATAATTTTCGACGTAATGTGTAATAGAAGACGGGATTCCGATAATTGCCGAAGATCCTTTCGGTAAGTTTTGCTCCAGCGCGAGCACCTGCATTAATTACAAGATTTAACGTCATCCCTTCCATTAATAAGGAATAAGCGCCCCCTTTCCACTTTCTTTGTTCCCTACTCTATGTTTATTATGGCGGGAGATTAATTACGATACCGAATTTTAAGAATCCGCAACTTTGTTGACTCGACGGTATTCAGAATTTAATTTAAAAATTCCAAAGTTTAACGAGACAGGTGAGCCAAACTGCTAAGCGTGTTATGAAATTCGTTCCACGGTAGTTTCGGGAATTTTTCCTGCACACTCCGACAACTTTATGGCTTATCCTTCAGGCGTATTTGCACAATATATCAGTGTGTGTTGGAAAAAAAAAATATCTTATCATGTTCCGTAACTAACTGAAATGGATGGACTAAAGGCGGCTAAACCAAAATTTTACATTTCGTGTTACTGTGTTTTTTTTTTAATGTCTGTATTATAAATTCAGCAGGTAGTGTTAAAGGTTTATAGTTTTAATTCTTTTCACTAAGGATCGCATAAATGAAGGGTTTTAAAAGAGCAGTAAATAATACTTTTATGAAGTAACAGTTGGCACTAGATATTTTTATGTATAAATTTTATCATAAAATTAGTTATAAAATGTTAGATATATTTTTGCAGAGGATATTCTTCTGCACAAGCACAAATAAATGGTGTCTCAAAATGTTTTTCGTTTTTGAATTGACTACTACGCGTCAACCGCAGGTAGCAAGGGGTGAGGAATGGTCTCAATCGCTTGGCCGGCTTGTTAAGTTAAGTAGCCATGAATCGTTTCACAGGACCGCAGCGCGCGTTTTGCGTGCGAGCGTTTTATAAAAACAACGATTCCTACACTGGTGTTCACCGTCTCTACAGGACACATTTTAATTTAACAAGCTTAAAACATGTGACATGTGCCAATTTGATTAAGCATTGGGTGTGCAAGTTTGAAGAGACTGGGAATACAATACCGGACAAATTGTCTAGGCGCGAAAGGACATCAAGAACGAGCATGAACGTCGACCGTGTTCGCCAGTCTGTTAAGGACGACCTATGACAGTCGTTGAGATTGCGCGTAGCTTCTCTTAATTTGAATAAATCTATGGTCCATCGCATTATTTCGAAAAACTTACATTTTCACTCCTATAAAATTGTAATTGTTCAAGAAATGAAGCCTGATGATCCTGATAAACGAGTCGAATTCTGCAGGACAATGAAAAACCGTTTTTTCAGTTTCAATAACATCTGGTACTCTGATGAGTCGAATTTTCACATCAACGGTCACGTGAATAAACAAAATTGCAGATACTGGGCTTCCGAGAATCCGCTAGAACTTCATCAGAAGCCCTTGCACTTGCCAAAAGTTATTGTTTGGGCTGCCATATCGAGTCAAGGAATTATTGGTCCTTATTTTTTTGAGGATGGCCGAGGTCGAACTCAGACCAGTTAATTCTGATCGATATTGCTGTATGATCCGGACTTTTTCAGCTACAGAAATGCAAAACCAGGATAGCTACAACCGCAACACCTTTTTCCAGCAAGATGGAGCTACGTTACAAATGACTTATTGGCTGCTCTTCACGATTTATTCCCTGGAAGAGTGATAAGCCGCCGAGGAGATATCAGCTGGCCATCGAGGAGCCCTGATATAACGCCTGCTGATTTTTCCTATGGGGCTACCTAAAAAGCAAAGTTTACAATCCAATGCCATCCAACCTGAATATTTTGTAGCAAAGAATCACCGAAGAAATCAACTCTATATGAAGAGTGATGCTGCAGCGAGTCATTAAAAATTTTAGCTCCAGATTAAATGAGTGTGAAGAAAGGAATGGTGCGCACCACATTTGCAATCAGTTAACTGCTCTTTAATTTAACAATAAATAAATTGAATTTTAATTGATATTGTTTATTTAACATCTAAAAACGAAAAACATTCTGGGACATTATTTAGTTGACATTAAGGGCAAAGATTAGAAATAATATAATTAAGTTAAAAATAATTAATAGCGAAAAGGTCTTCTTAGAAAACTGTTAATCGTTTTTAAACCATTTATCGGTGTATTCTCTATCTATAATTTTATTTTTAATATTGAAATTACAAAATATAATAATTAAACATTGTCGTTAATATAACACCGAACGTAATTTTTAATATATTTCATGAGATTTATGACTTAAAATATTGTAATTTTCATAACGTGTGTTTAACACGATCATTAATGAAACAATAATAAATTATGAAACTCTACGTAAAGTTAACAAACGAGGCCCATTGTAAAACGCTTGCGGCCTGTACTTCAACAACGATACAGTTTACGTCTTTAGTAATTTCTCAACTTTTAATTATTCATAAATCAATGGGTTTTAAAATTAAGTTCCCATTCGTTGGTTTTACGAGTTCTCGTGGAAGCTGTTCAAAGTGAGTCGCGCGAGCGTTGGTTATGTATTTACATGTTATTTTACGACGGAACATTGTTGTTTTATTGGATTTTGTACACCATGGGCCATTTGATGATTATTAGATCTATTTTTATTCTAAATCTAGTATTGTTATTTGCGATGGGTTTTTACCGCTGTAGATTGATACTAGAATGGCCTCACTGCCACTGCATATCAAGTGAAATTGAGGTCAAGCGTTAGTCTATTATTGATAAATAAGTTTGTTTATGAATAATAGGCTAACACTGGACCTCAATGTACATAACTATTTAATAGAACATTTATTTTCTGAATCCCGCTTCAAACTACTTATTTCGTATGTATCTCGATTAAGGTTAATATATATTTCTTTGCAATAAAATATTTGTTTAGTTAAGCTTGACGTGATGTAGCCAAAGAGGCCGTTTAATCGGTTGTTCGTGCCTTAATTAATTTACCTGTCCGTTCCCTTAAGACGCCTAAGTTGACGTATTGGTCTTAACCATCGCTGCCAATTCGGAATAGTGAATTACATAAACATTCATTACCAAAATTACATTGATATTATTGTTTGTTCCGATGTCGTATTATATAAAGATTATTGTATTTTAAATATCTTCATACTTTTTAAGACAGAATATTTTAGGAAATAAATATAAATAGAAATAAAAATAAAGACAGGTATATTTAATTTTTTAAAGGCACACCTAAAACGATTTTATGATATTAAGCTCTTTCTCGTAGTAATACATAATATGAAAATGTTCATATCTATGATTCACTTACGTAATTTAGAGGTTACAATAGAGTTCGTATATAGTTTCTGCGACTTTTGTGTCTCGAAACTTGGTCATCAATTTTCTTCATGCCCTAAGTGTCTGGAGATAGAAATAACCGCATTTTAGATGGACTGACAATTTGCTGTACAGCATAAACATTACGACTTATTCCTAACCAAATAAAAATAGTTTGTAATACTGACATTTTTATTGTGATAATATATGTCTATCTATCTAGTTAATAATTTTGGGTTTGCTTTGTGTCTAGAATAGGACTATTATTATATCCTGTAAATATATTACAAAGACGTATTTATATTGTACTACTTAATTACGGTAAATAATTACAAATAAAAAATTCGATGTTGGGGTAAAGATAAAAAAAAAGAAAGACGAAGAAGAAATTACTTTTTTTTATGGGTAACGGGCTAACATTTGACTTCAATATCACATGATGTTTGGTAACAATGAGGTCGTTGATGGTGAAGCGTGCTCGCCCCAAAGTTTTCTGACTCTCATACAGCGGCAGATTGACATTGGGGATGATGTCTACTGATGTGACTTCGAAACCAACTCTGGGAATTAAGAAATGTAGTAAAACACTTGTCCGGCAGGTAGTTTATACATCTGTTAAACATAACAATATCATTAGCTACAGCGCCTTTCAAGCAGCAATGTTTGCTCTGCTGTTCGGTGGTAAAAATATAAATTGTCATGCGTATAATGCGCAGTAAAATAAGTTTACTAAATTCTTTTCACAGACACTGATAGTCACTTTCTACTCTTGATTTTTGATTCGAAACATTACGAGTAAATTTGATTACGAATTTACTGTTGCTGTTAGTAATTAATACTACTTTTTGTATACTTCAAATTGGTCGCTTGCTTTTTTATAACTTTTAATTAAAACAACAATTAAAATACCTCTACCGAATAAGTATAGTTGCATTAAAAGTTTTGTGTTATTACCGCAATCTAATTACAATTCAGTAAATTCTTTGTTATCACTTAAATATCTGAAAATAAACTTTTATGCTAACCCTTCATGCTATCGCTTTTTTTTCGTTTGCGGTTTGTTTGTTTCTTTTTAATAGTTTCTCGCCTACAACATGTTTAATGTTGAAACTACCATCAAAGTTAAAAGCGCACATTAAAACGACAATAAATCTTCCTGACAGTTGAATTTCTTGCAACTGTATTACTATGAATTAATATGCGAGTTATTGTTTCATATTTATATGGGTTATATGCATAATAGATGTAAAAACTTTTTTTATAATACTAGAAGCTATTGTTACGGTTAATTTAAAATAAAATTACCATTTTTTTTTCAAATTAGCCGCAATTTTTTTAATATTAATGGGTAGTTATTAGTAAATATTATATATAATTCGACTCTTGAGCATTTGTTGTATTTCGGTAGCCATATATGTGAGATTACGAAGTATTCTGTTCAAACATGCGTCGCCGTTTACAGCTCCATAGTCACTTAACATCATGTAAAATCGAGGTCAAGTATGAGCCCATTGCTGAATAAAGAAAATTAATCCTTTAAGAATCGCCCCCACACAGTTTTAATGTAACATTTTATACACTATTATAATTTTCCTTTTTTATGTTCAATTAGCCACAAATTGCTTAAATTATATCTGATATTTTAATGTTTTAATTTCTAAAGATTTATTGTGCGAACTTCAAGTCTCCGTGGCGCAGCAGTTTGCCGTTTGTCTTTTAACTTTGAGTTTCTTGGTGCGATCCAGCGCCACATGGGTAGTGGCGTTTAAATGGTGGGTTTGATCACGTCTAGCAGTATTGCTATGTTCCAGCAGACACATATGAGAACCAAATGAGGAACGAGTATGCTTCAACATCTACCGCTTCATCGTCAATCATCGTTTGAAATTGATGTCAAATTTTAATCTATAGTCTCATTAAAACAAATAGAAATCATTTAATTATATATGTAATAATGTAATCCTTCATCTCTACTGATAGACATTACTTAGAACGTGTGCGATGACAGCCGTTTTACTTTCGCATATGCTCATATATAAAAGAAAACAATAGCGTGCTGATATTTTATAATAGCCTATAAATCAAGGATGCATGTCGTGCACTCGTTATGTTACCCAAGTGTACAATTTTATTGTGTGTAAACATTGTCAAAGAACTTTAATGACTCGATTATGTGGAAAAACACCGTTTACCATGATAAGGCCTGTTTATGTTTTAAATTAAATTAATGTTTTCGTGTCTGAAGCACGTGCAACGCGGACTCGCCTTTCGTGTCCTAACACTTGTTTCATACAAATAGTTCGTTGAATATTTCACGGGAAAGATTACCAGTTCCGTTGGAAATAACAATCAATCGTCGCTAACGAGGGTTCTTTTACCTTTCCATAGACAGGCTATAATTAAATAAAATTGCCAACGTAACAGTGTTTGTTTGCGTAACTATTAGTTGGAATTTACTGTTTAGTTTAGTTTTGTTTTGAGCTCCTGTAATTGAAACGTCTCTGTAGGAATAATTGTCATAATTTCTGTCTATTTCTTTAATTAGATATTTATAACTATAAACAAAATATAATTATGTTATTAAGAATAATTAAACATTTGCGTTATTAATCAATTCGCTAATTAGACCATAACGGCTAGTTATAGCTCAACATGATGTGGAACTATCGAATGATTTATTTTAAGGAGTAAAATTATTTCGAAACTAACTTTTACAGAGATATGATAAACTAGATATAATGAAAGATTTATGATGGCATCGAACGCTAATACATCATTTTAAATCATGAACTAATAACGGGGATATGTAGTGACGTAGAAACCCATCAAACACATTTACGGGAATAAATCGATGGCAAATATTATTACGCTCAGCGTCTTGAGCGCGTGTCTATACATAAATGAACATAATGTGGATGACGACGATAAAGAATGAGATATCACGTGTCGCGGACATAATCATTTGAGTAGGTCGTTGTTACCGAGACGTGCAATTGTTTAGTAGAATCGACATATTTATACAATGTAGAGACAATACAACATTATATTTATTGTAATCTACATAAACCTAGAATCATTATAATGAAAAGCAAAATGCATTCTTTATATCTGAATCGATTTATTTTAAATACTGTGTTGATATTTATGTTAATTTTTCGTACCCAGAGTTTTCGAACTCAATATGATGGTATAGAAATATCCTAACTAACGCCGTATTGTAATGAGTACGACGTGTCTCATGTAATGTCTTCATGTTCATTGAATGCTTACTACATTACAGCACAAATTTACATATTCGTTAGTCAATAACTCTGATTTCAGTAGCCAATCTCACTGGTATCTAATCCGAACCTATTTTAATTACAACGACGTATATACACATAAATTGTATAACTTTGTGTCTTAATATTCTATTGCAAATACAACAATCCTTATATAAACTAACAACGCGGTGATATTTCTAATCATTATGAATGTAACTCGCGTTCGCGTTTAAAGGCAATTTAATAATGTCGGGCACGACATTAGCTTTAGTTAAATAATAGGCTGTTAGACACACGCATAATAAATCGCACAATATAAGCTGCAAATCCCTTTAATAAGCCAATAAATAACGTATTCGATTATCAGAGTCTTCCGGATGTTTGTATGTGACATATTCCGCTGTCAATTATTAGATGCAACAACTTTAAAATTAATTAACATATTTATTTTTATAACATATAGGCGGTAAAAATTTTTACACGGTTAAAGGCAAATCGGTGTCTTAATTATAAGCGGGTGTGTTAGATTACTGAAACCGCAGTCTACAGCGCCCTCCGAAGCGAAACACCACTGCTGTACGACGCTGCGGTAACATCTACCTAGACTATGGTCCGCAAAAGAGACATTTAATAATATCAACTCTTAAATTGTAAATAATAGGAAGATGTAATGAAAGTAAGTTACGGTTGTATAACGCGAGCAGGATGCGTTCGAGACAGATAGCGTATACGAAAAATAATTGGTTTTTATTTTTAGATTACTTTAATTTTCTAAAAATTTTACGCACAAATTGCTTTCTAAATTACGTTTTTAATGAAGTTATCAGCCGTAAGGATTGATACCCGATTATTAGATTTTAGATAAGGGTTAATAAAGACTATGAATATATGTGCAACATTATCGTTTGAAGCATTTAAAACTGCTAGTAAAATTAATGAGGTTTTAAGTTAGGAATGGTCGGACCTTATTAATGTAATCTCGGATTGGTATAGGGTAATCTAGTATTTATTCTAAATTAATGGAAATATTAATAAGCGTATCTCCAATTAGGGAGCGGATACATTTCCACACAGTAACGTTTGGACTCTATTGTTATGGCGGTAGAAATACCTACTAAGATGATACATAGGTAGATATATGGAGTTAAAAAACTATTCTACTTAAGAAAAGTCCTCATCTTGATTGCCCGAAGAGCCCTGAAATTTCCAAAGGATTGCATCAGTGCTCATCTGCATTAAGTCTAAAAGCATCTTCCTTAGGGTTCGCTCGTTGGTGACCTAGCTTTGTAGGAGCAAATTCGAGAACTGTGTTTTCCGTTTTCTACGAGGCATGTTAAGTGGGCGATGGAGGCCTTTAAAATCTGAAACTCCCTTTTAATAGACTCAATTCCAATAGAAATAATATTGCTCATATAATATTGACAATTATTCTAAAACGAATAGTAACAGAGATCAGTCTCTAGTAAATAGAAGTTGGAAGTAAAATATGTATAGAGTAGCTGATTACATTATCAGAGATAATGATATTTAATTTCAATAAGAAGCGTTGACTGGAATTCGTACAAGCAGTCGTAACGTGTTGAAATTTCTATATGATATCCAAAGTAATACATTCGCCGAGGAAACTTTTTGACGCTTCCTTTCGCCAGACGTTCGAAACAATTTTGTATCTGAAAACAAACAAACTTTACTCCCTTGCTTGTTTGACAAAATACTTTTGAAGCTTGAGTGATTTAAGGGCGTTTACGAGCATGTTATGCGTACGCCCTTTAAAAATGCCTTGATGTTTTACAATCATGATTTTATGTTCTCGCTTAATAAAAAATGGCGCCGTGTTGAAAGTTTTATAAGTGCTAGGTAACTCTTATGTGAAATGTTGCTTTTATCAATGAAAGTACGCAAGAGCTTCGATTGTACCACAATAAAATAAAATTACGAGTAAAGGAAAAGATACTCTGTAATAACTATAACACCATGACATCTGTCATTTTAGTACTCCTCTGATCATGGGTATTGTGAAGCACTCCAAACATATATAATTTAAAACAGTTTGAATAATTGCGATAAAAGCTGTAAATTATATATTTAATGTGTTATTTTTGCGTAAACATAAGAAATCATTAAAAACCATATCATTACCCTACGTCCATAGTATCATTAACAAGTGACTAAAACTACTATCAATTATTTTTGGTTAATTTTGTGTCGTTTTGTTTAACTCTTACATTTTTGTTGATTATAATAAGGAATGAATTTTAATTATTCATACGAAAAAGTATTAGAATGAGCCATTTTTAAATATATTTTTAGTTGCTTCTGAAATGCATTTAAAGATATATTTTATATATACCCTGTCAACGATTTAATACTGAAATATAGATGAATGAACTATGGCTGTATTATAATTATAGTGTATCTATTATTATATTTTCCAAAAAATAAATATCGTAACATGGGCAAGAGTAACATCGATAGTGATTATTGATAGTTCCATTTCTATTTTTAGTATGTCCAATTTCTGCAGATAAAGTTAATAGATTTTTACTGCCTCAGTGTTGCAGTGGCTATGATGTTTGGGAAGTGACACGGAGCACCCAGGTTTGATTCCAGGGCCATATGAATAGCGGAGTTTCGATAGTTATAGAAATTTTTCCAATCCGCATGGCTAACTACCCTAAATGTTAGTCTACGCTATAACAGCATTCCTATTCCCGCAGTCGTTAGTGTAAGAGCCAGATGTCTTCTGAGCGAACACGCTTTACTATAAACGGCCTCATTGCCATTTAACATTAGGTGAAATCGAGGCCAAGTGTTAACGCCATAACCGATTAAAAAAAAATAAAAAAGTACGTAGTTCGTAACAAAAAACATCGGACCTAATTTTTCCAATGTGCAAATAAGCAAATCAAATTTAATGACATTGTAAAGAGAGGGAGAGGAAACTTAATATTGACCGGTGCAGAGGTTTAACGTTTGTAATACGGCGGTCCCGAGTTCGAATCGCGGATCAAATGAAACCCTATAGTGATCTAAACCGTACTACCAGTTTAGATCAGTATAGGGTTTTTTTAAGTCGCCTGTTATAGCCAGAGTATTATGAGTGAGCATGGTTCACTATCTATGGCCCCAGCATCATGTGAAATTGAGGCCAACTGGTAGCGCATAGTGGAAAAAAATATGTTATAGTTATTTCTAAAAAAGGTGCAGTTATCACATAACCAGTTTTTAAAAGTGGAGAATTCTTGTGGAATTCCTTTTCGTTTTTACTTCGGATAGATTGCAAAAAAGTATTGCACCGCCCGATTGTGCCGGAAGATGGTTTTTAAATCGTTGAATATTTTCAGTCGTCGTTATTGTGTGAAAGCGCAAATAGCGGGGACGCACACGTTTCATTTCTCGCACATTTACAAACCGTTCCCGTTATAATTGATTTTACGAATTGCGCCTTCACTTTGTTTGTTGTACACTTGGTCCATTGTCAATTTGTAAATGAAAATTGTATTTTTGATGTCGACGCTATGTCCAGGGATTATCTTTTTTTTATTTTCCCTCGTGTATTTTGAACAGAGAACTCGCTATGTTATTGTTTAATAACGATGTTTGCTTTGGAGTTGGTGTTCGAAATAGAAATTTGAAATGTTCTCGCCCTACGAACTGTGTTGATATGTACGTAATAAAAATATGAATATGATATACTCGTAAGATTTTCCAGTGTTAATAATATTTTAATAAAAATACTGTAAATAATAATTACGAAATGAAATATAATAAAGCGTACATAATATTAAGGTAATTAATATTATTTACATACAAATAATCGCAACGAACAATGACCAGCTAATGAGAAATGTAAATCGAAGACGTAGTAAAACGAAGACAAATATGAATTACGCTAGATTACATTTCGCATCACGCTCGTTTCACGAAACCTTGGGTACGAAGTCGCGAAATATTCCACGATTTGTTGCTAACAACGGCCGCTAGTTGAGAGCTGACCGACCGACGTCATGCGACACGCAGGCCGCGCCCGCACGCCGCGCGAACGTCATCCCACCTCGTGACTGGACTGCCTTTATCGCGTTACACTCGTAATAAACTATAATTAATCGCTCATGAATGAACCACAACTATTTCCATATACGATATGCACGACTTATAAAATAATTAAACCGACGGACTATTTTCGTTTTAATACTCACAATAATAATAATTAATATAATTACTATAATTACTATAATTGTTTTTGGATATGCATGTAAATTATCAGTCAATTTTTCTTTGTGAAAAGTTTCATAAATAATATTTTCATAATTGCAAATATTGTTACTACACAATTATCGGTATTTTACTTTCTCATTGCCTGTTATTATTAATATTTTCATACATTGTTAAATTATAACGTAATAATGAACACAATAAACGCAAATTTTTGAATACAATATCATTACCTTAATAATATGCTTTTAATTTAAGAAATCAAAAGAACTCATTAAATATAAAAATTGGGTTAATAAACCGTGAGACAATAACGCATGGCAAATGTTCTGCTACATAGCGAGATGGTCCATTGGAAAGAATAATGTCAAACGAGCGGGTGGGAGAGTCTTTTGAAATTTTAAATTCAAGCATATTGTTATGGCTTATTTAAAATGTGTCTGTCGCTGGCGTCATCGGACGACCAACCTAGTTGGCGACTATCACTGTCATGTGATTACCAATATACGTTATTTATTTTTCTTATGTCCAACATCAATTGGCGACGGGAGGGCTAATTCTTATTCTATTTTAACAGGAAATTAGTTGTCGACAAATTTATTCAGTTATGAGAAATACATAAAGAGTATTATCTCTTCATGATTTTTATCTTTAACGAGTTAGGTAATAGTTGTCGGGTATCGCTAGTGATATATATATTTTTTTTTTCGTTCAACTAGACGGCGAGGTCGTTCACCTAGTGACAATACAACGGCGCCGATTATGATTTTTGAGTTTTAACAAGTCTACCATAATAATTTCCCTATTCACATCGCTGTTTAAACAAGAGTACAGTATAATAATTTTTGAATACTCTTGTTCGGCAGCAAGTCCTGCCGTGGTCCAATTTTGACTATCTCCAATAAGAGAGACCAAAGACTAATAATAATTTTTTTTTTCACTAATCAATTAAAAGATAATTTTAGTTGTGATTAAATAAATGTGGATGAAACGTATCTGGTTCCAAGTCGATGATATCTAGTGCCATATTGGTCCAAAAAATCTATTGGTATCATTACGCTTTCATCATTAAAACTTTATCGCAAAATGTTTATTCCATTCTTTTGTTTAGGTGATTTTAGCTATTACAATTGTTTGTACATCTCCCCGTGGAGTGCATGACGGCAAGTTTGTTTAAGTAATGTCTATCAATCCTTCGTACATAATAACCGGCGCGTATTAGCTAAGAATATTACAACCGGATGCAGCGTTAATGCTTAACGTTGTTTTGACTGTAAAACGTTTCTGTTATTCGAATGTGTAGTATACATTGTGTATACATTACCACTACATTGTGTGCGAGATAGTTTTTCGGTGACAATGTTACACAAAGTGTGTACTTTGCTTGTTGTAGCATAACTGATTTTTTACTCGACTACTGCAGAAAAGTGCTTTCGCACGTTTGTTTGTTCTTTTCCTAGGCCGAATCACGAATGATTTTTGGGTTAAACCAATTCGAGTAATGCAAATGGAAATTTAGTGCTATTTCGATAACGCAATTTTTGAATTTCACAAAAAAGGGTGTCTAATAATAAGTAATAATGAGTTATTTATTTATTGTATTAAAACAATTTATTTACTTACTTTTGTGCCTAATTTTATTTAAAAAGAAGTAATACAACAATGTTTACCACTTACTATACTTGCCATCATTGAGTATGTATTTATTATAAAAGTTTTAGTCCTTGGTTCAAGTTTATATAAGATCAATAAAGTGAATTAATAGCATAATTTCAAATGCCTAGGAACTTATATTTTATTAATTTAAAAATAACTTAACACCATCATTAAATGTTAATAATATTGTTATTGATATGATATATAATAAATTCTCATCGTTATTCGTCGAATGTTCAATTTGGGCTTTACATTCTAGTAAATGGGTTTCCTTTTGAAATTTACGTAATTATAATTTAAGATAATTATAGAAATTTAGACGCGGTTAAGCGGTAATGCGCGTCTCATTACGTCGCTCGGAATTTGATAAATGAGCGAATCGGGAAACGCCTTGGTACGCCCCACGCATCGCGATGACAGGATATAAATGGATATTATATTGTCTACGCATCTAACTCTATTTTATCTTTATGTATCGATATTCGATTAGAAACAGGACTATCGCATAAATGTCCAGTCTTTTATTTAGTAATCGGATTGTAACCGCCGGTTTAAATATTTTGCTAATGGTAGGTGGTGTTATAAATTAAATTAATTATGTTTTCCCTTCTTTTCAGGTAAATGCTGACAGATACCTCCGAAAAACATGTGACGTGAAAAATCCTTTCGAAAAGTCAGCCGTACATCGTTGACGCACGTGTATTCAATTAAATTATAATTCGTCAAACTTGCAGCGCCGTTTATTGTAACAATGTTATGAATACTACAATAAATGAAAACTTTTAAATGTGATAAGGTTATCTAAGCCAAATTTTAGCATTGTAGCATTTTTAATGTGTTAAAATTGAATCAATATAGAGACTTTAAATTTTATCTGGCTGTTTTTCTTGTTATAAAGTTGTTTTCTTCAATCGTTCCAATAAACTAGGTAACAAAGCAAGATGTTCGTAAAATGAGATGTCATATCGTAAATATATTATTATTATCACGATTTAATAATGAAGTTTATTTGTTATTTGTTGTTATTCTATTCAACATACAACCGTTGCAATATTAAATTATAAAATATGCGAAATAATAAGTTTATATATCAAATTGTTATATAATAATATACCTACGTAGAAAGTGCCTATGTGAATCAGCCGTTTGTTAGTGAGTATACTCCAAATGATATTACCATTAGGGTTTACTAATACTTGAATGGATTACATACGTGAAACATTAAATAGATAGCCCACGAAGCAAGTAAGTAAACAACAGTGAAGTATCCACTTAAGCGACTATTGCCAAAGTCTAATATAACGTGCACTCCTGTGTTGGCTGAAGTGGTTTTGGCAACCAGACGGGCCAACGTCTGACTTTAATCACGCCACACCTTAACCATGCTCAAATTCGGGCAAAACTCGTAATGAGTTAGAACTGATGAGTGTCGCGATGTTTCCACGTAAATCCGAACGCGTTCAACGATTGTTAAGTGGGAAAATTTCATATTAAAATTCAAGTACTTTAAATATGAAATTTTACCTTGTTCGTTAATTATGAAAAGGAATTAACTTCCGCTATTTAGTAAATGTAAATATTTATTTTAGTTTACTGAAACGACTTAAGTTGTCATTTATCTATCTGTAGTTTAAAAAAAAAACATACTTTTTGTTTGAAAAAGCATAAAATATTTCTAGATCTTCGTGATGGTCAAACAGTAACACTTTTTATTAAGAATCACCTTAGTTTATGAATCACAACCTTTTTGACAATGATTTATTTTCTATAAACGAAAATGCACACTTAAATTTGTTTGATTTTACTGCTGGTGATAGCGGAAAATCAGTGCTTCACCTTTAGTATGTAAATAGTGCATTGAATTTTGTATTTTTAGGCAATAAATAAAATTGTTTTCTTTTTATTTCTGTATCTTTCTGTTTTGTCGCAAATAAATATTTTATCCATCTATCATTTGTAATATGTTAATAATAGCATATTAATTTAATTAATTTTGATTGGAGATAGTTACGATTGACTTATATTATGTCGGTTATTAAGATTATGTATAAGATTATTAGTTTTATAACTACAAATTGCTATAAATTGTGATAAACAGAATTTAGTCAATATAAATTCTATACTCAAGAAGAAATGCACGATAATTTATAATTGTAAATCGATAAAATATATTTAAATGTAAAAGTCTATACGTTACGCTGCACTGGCGATCAACAGGCTTCGAAATTTGAAAACTACCACCCATTTGAAGCAATAAATTTGTTGAGCTGTCGCAGGCAAGTGGCGACCATTCGCGATTGTAGATTGATTCGTTGATTGAAGAGACCCATTCGTTTCAGCCTGCACGGACTGGCACAGTCTTAATTGCCATCGGAGATTGGTGTATTGAACCTATATGCTTTTTAGATATACACAGTATCTACCTTTTGACAATACTTATCCACTGTCCCTTCATTTAATTTTAATAATTTAACTTTGATACTTTTTTGTTCAATTTTTATATAGAATATCGAATAAACGTGTTTGCAATGTTAGCTCGCGTGTAACACCTTAGATTAAAAAAAAACACTTTGAAAATTTCAGATTTATTTATTCATAATTACAAATAAGACATAATTGGATTATAATACCCCTGTCTTTAAAAGGGTTAGAAGCTAGGACTTCATAGGTTTACTTTAATTTTTTCATTTTAAAATTTCGGAAAGGTTATCCGTTTGTAAAATATTCCATTTGATTATGTTTTCGGAAATCTGTCTATTTATTTTCTTAGAAAAATCTTCAATTTTAAAAAAATCGTGTGTAAAAAAATACTACACTTCGTTCTTGTATCACGAAACAAAATCGAAAAAGTAAGACGTGACGGGTTGGTGTCAAGGAGCGTATGATAGCACAGCGTGAAGTGGGCAGATGTGCTTTGCAAGGGATTGTCTCCCGACTCGGTCGACCTACTTTACTAACTTTTTCGATTTACACGGAATCATTTCTTAAAACACTTTATATTCCGCAGCAAAGGTTTAAGAAAACTTAAATACGTTAATAAAAAAATGAATTAGTATTTATGACGTCACATATACGCATTTTCTAGATTTACTTCAATTGAAAAATGTGTGTGTTGATGGGCATTTCATTCAAAGATAAGGGAGAATTAGTTTTAAATTTGCTTTAACAAAATTGTCAATTTATTTAATTGTAAGCAATAAAAGATTATATTATGCCTATCGTGTAAATGTAAAATAGTATTAGAGTAATTGGTAATAATAAAAATGAAGTAAAAACAATGCAGGAAATATAATCACGTAACTATTTTTAATGTGCGATAACTTACCGAAGACGTTTTTATTTCCAACTTATTGTAGTTATTATTGCATCAGGTATTTTTACATGCAATAACTTATCACATTAATTCCATACTGAATTAACCTCTACTGGAACGATTTTTATTTTACAAAAGTGAGATATGAATATGTTTTAAATTTATAATAAATCCTATTTACTTTACTTTTATTGGAGGTCAAATAACGAAAGGTGAAGAAATAATATAAAGAGATATATAAAAGATTTTCATCTTTTTATTGTAAAAACTGAACGTACGACCACATGTGGCCGTGGGCAGGAAGAGTTAACCATTAATACTTCATTTTATGATATCGCGTGTTATGTATAACGTTTAAAAATGCGGATCAATCGCTTTCCCTTCAAATCGGGATACGTACTTATTGTTCGTCAAGGGGGAAAGAAAAGCCGTAAACTTTAGTGCGACCGGCCGTTGACAAGAATCGCTTCGTGTGTAAGTGGCTGTCAGCGCTCGTAGAACGGTTCTACGTTCGAACACTTCAAAATTTACTGAAAGATAGTAGGGGTATACCCTGTGGATGACTTTATCACCGTGTATTTCTTTTTTTATTTGCTTACCGTTTCCTTTATTTTTTTAAATTTTTTTGTTTTTTAACAAAGTGGAAAGAGAAAAACAAAATTTCATCAGAAAATAAATTAATGCAAAATCATTTCGACTATCTCTCATTAAGCATTTATTTTTATAAAGTACAAGAAAGAGTCCACGAAAACAATTTGAACGCAACAAAAAATGTACACGAAAGTTTTGACTATTCTGTAAAAGTTAAGCGAAAGAAGAAAACGAATGTGGCTTGGTAATAAATAACATTGCATTTCGTTTTTTCGGATTACTTTTACAAAATTTAATAGGCTTTTACAAAAGCTTATTAAAACATTTTGTATACATTATTTTGTTCTTCTTACACGAAAAAACGTCTTATTGGTTTATTTGTAATTTCCTAGTGTGTTTTATATTAAATTGATGTATGTGTTAGATGGCGTATATTTACCAATATGTTCACTTCAGTTTCTACAAAAGTTCAGCTCTTATTTGTTTTGAGTCGAGCAAACAGGTTGTTTGTACGAAAAATGTTGCATGAGATATGTCAAAAATAGATTTTGATTCAACTCACTGGTTGATTTCACGTTGCGATCTGAAAATAAATAAAAACAGTGATAAAATATTTTTCGTTTAATCGGCAATGTAATAACAAATCCTCATAATTTTACTTGATGCTAAGTGACAATTAGGTCGTAGATGATGGATGAAACGTGCTCGCTCACAATACCTCTGACTCTAGCATGTATGACTAGCGGAACACATGCATGTTATAGCAGCAGATCGACATTGGGCGTGATAGTTAGCCAGGCTGGTTCGAAATAACTTATGTAGCACGGGTATCGAACCCGGGACCTGGGTAAACTACTTCGCCGTGGTAGCAGTTTAAATAATATATAAACATTTTCTAAATATACTTTAGGCATGGCGCTTAAAGTAGTAGACGAAAGAAAGTTTATAATAACTTAAGTAGGTGGAACGTTTTTATAGTACTAATGAAATTATTCTTGTTTAAGAAACTATTAGGAAATTCTTTCTTTCTTAGAGTTATTGTACGTTAAGATTTTTTTAATCTTTAAATATGGAGCATTTTAACAAAATTATGTTAAAGTTAGTTTATTTCATAATATATATAACTCTAGTAAATTTTTTGAGTTTACTTTATATTTCAATATTTTATTAATCAAGTGTCATGATTTCTTTTTATAGCAAATAAAAATTCTTTTAGAACCGTTTATATTGTATTTGTTAAAGGAGGGTCATTAAGGTTATTTCTTTGAGTCAGTTTTGCGATCCTTTTAATTCTAGATGACTCTTGATAACGTTTTGCGGCTAACCGGAGACTATGCGGGCTAATTCAACGCCTGTATCAGCTATTTGTGGCTTCTGGTTACCACGTTGGAATTCTTCAGACAATGCTTTGTTGGAACACATAAAAGAGAAGTAAAGCTAGTGAGTTGTTTATTAGCTGTTTTGCTAGCGTGAATATTTATATTGCTTTTTACTTTTTAAACAAAGATGTAATAGTGTGATAGTGTTTGTAATTTTGTTAAGCAGATAATTATTGTCATTTAATTTGTATTATTCATTATGGGATTATTAGTGTTGTTATTTTTTATCAGTGTCTCGCATAATGCGTTCAAAAATGTTTGTATGCAGGTAAAATAAATTGATCGTACATTTTATTAGCCCACTTTTAAAAATTTAAAGCAACTAAGCCACGTTTGTGTGACTTGTGATAGTTTTTTTATGTATAGGTAAAAGTAGCCAGTTTTGTTATAGTGAAAAGGGATAAATTACATTGCAAATATATAAGCACAATGTTGTTTTGATAATACTATTTTGTTACCGCGACTTAAATCATAGTAAGCTCTGGGTATTCATAATAATATATATATAATTGTAAGTGATAACGTGGTAGCGATGTAATGATAAATTTTATACATATACATGTGAAGAACAACGTTGGTTTTCTCATAATTGCACTCCAATTAACCTCGCTGGAACATGAAATTAAAATAATCGAAAAACGTATTGTCGATGCTCGAGTGAAAATTGCTTCATACTCAGCGCGAAAATTGCAAATTGCAAGTCAGCGGGAAACTTTTCGATGCATTCATTAAAGTGGCTTCAAAACTTCCTTCAATTCTACGCTGAAATTACACTAGACTCATCGTTTCCTTCATTCCTCACGATGCAGATGTGTTTCAGTTAGGAAATTCACTAATAATGGACGAGACTGATACTAATTACAAAACTTCGATTTATTTCACTGTTCTGCCATGTTCGCAGCTACGTTAAACTGCTAGCTATGGTTACTAACGGTTACATTCGGTTATAAAATGTTTTGTTACTAATTTAATATTTAAAAGTTACATTTTAGATTCATTATATGTTTTATAACTGATTAATTACTATGTTATTCTCCTTTTACTCTTGCGTTTCGGGCTTGGATTAGATTGGTGGCTCATTATGATATAGAAAGATATAGAACATTAACGCAATAAAGTATTTATGAATTCAATACAAGACGTACCAAGTTCTAGTCATTTAGTACAAATCAGCTTGCCTTGTAGTTCATGATCTTTTAACTTAGCCTTGTAGGCTTGCTCGATAATCTAAAGTTATTCTATTCTCATGTCTTTAGTTTTTAGTTTGGGTTGAATGGAAATTGTTCTATTAAAGTTATATAGACAAATGAATTATATTTATTGATTACATTGATATTCTTAGCTTAAATGAATCTATATCTATGCAGAACATCGTTAAGTCCCTGGAGAATTTGTCATAATAACCGAGTACTTGCCGGTTTATTGGCAATCGCAATACTGTTGAATCGCACCTTAGACGCCTGGGTGCCACATTCTTTCACGTCCTCAACACAGCGTTATTTGAATAGTTGGAATACCTTTTGATGCATTTCTATACAAATAATAATGGTAGGGAAAATAAAGTTAGTACCAATATAATACAGGCCACATTGCCGGGGACAGTATGTAAAAGGGATATTAAAACATAGTTCGCGTTAGTTTGCATCGAAGGACTTCATGTCACTTCCAAATGTTCTTGATGATTTTTGTTAATTTTATCATACTATTAATATTTATATGTTAAATTTTATGCACGCAGTTATAAGTTACTGATTAATTTAATGTAATTTTTAATGTACTTACTTTACACTGCGTTTGCGTAAGTGACCATTGCTTTTAGATAAATTAATTTTTTATTGTTACTGACAAATAAAATATTACAACATTATTATAAGGAAAAAATCTTAATTTTTTATTGACTCAATTCTAAAATAGAAAATTATACAAAGTATCTTGGTTCTGTCGCTGAATAAAATAAAATCAGTGTCGGACCAATAAAACCGTTGTTTGTTTTTAGTCGCTCCAATGCCATTAATTCTAGCGTTCAATTTAATGAATACACCGATATATTGAATAGCACAGAGTCGTGACATAATTAATCGGTGCGGTAAATCAGAGTTCAAGCGATCAATGCCGGGAAGATCAATGTCGATCCCGATAAGGAGCACGTTGGCCCATTGAGAGACTTCGTCCCGAACTCCGTGCCGCATGCATTCATCGAATGCACACTTGCCGTTCTCCTGATTGTCTAAGTAATTCAATAAACAATGTTCTATCCCTTCTTAATTCGACTTGTCGTTTTATATTGCTTCTTTATCGGATAGATTTTTTTTTAACTCAACGAATGAAGTTTGAGAATGAATGTTTGTTGTCATTAACTTTAAATTTTTCATCCATTTTAAATTTGTGAACAATGTCTTATTTATTTATTTATAATCGTATTCATATATATTTATTATATAAGAGTTTTATATTCACGACATCTAAAAATTAGTCATTGATTCTTTGAACACATGGCAACGTACTTTTCAGGTCATTTCAAATAAAAAACGTTTATGTAAATACATTTATTGGATGAAGTTTTGTCCACTCCAGTATTAAAATTGGTTGAGAAATAAAATTCCATTGCGTATTCATAACTCGGCAATTCGTTTATAATTTGTCGCAGCAGATACGTAGTTGTTCAACATTTTCATAAAACAACAAATTTAATAAAGTGGCCGTCCACGTTGAATAATTCAGGTGCTACGCTGGGGCGGTATACATTATTTATGATGATGACATGTCGCAGGTAACATACGTCTATCTCGGCGTGCGGTTATGCATCTTGGGCACGTCGCGGCAATATCGGGCGACTTGCTGCACTTTGCCGAGACTTCTCAACGCGGTGCGTGCCTCTCTTACGCCGAGGCTGCCTTCATATTGCGATAATAGCTCTACGTTAGAGGGAAGTTGGTAACTTTATAATTTTTAACTTTCAAACACAGCGAATTCCCTGCGAACAGAAAGTCCAAATCAAAACATTTCTTGACAAGAAGCACATGAAAGGGATATCTGTAATGTCATTCATTAATATTAAATCTAAATAGAGTCAACGATCGTCTTGTTCGTCTTGTATATTTAATAATAATACATTATTTAAAACAAACTAAAAGACTGTTATAAAACTGAAAACACAACGTTTTTATTTTTCACTTATTATTTTCCACGCCTCTCGCGCTTTGCTGACGTTCTGTCTCGTACAAACACTACAAAACGTTAGCGAAAAAAAATTATTTTAAATTCGTGAAACTTTCTTCTTCAACGAAGTCGTGCCTTTCAACAGTAATGATATCACGAAGTGATAGCTGTAAAATATTAGCACTCAGCGACCCTATTAAGTTATTTCAAGCAAAGTAAATTGGTAATCAATCTTGTGTCTAATCAGATTCTTAAATGACTATGAACTTTATTTTTAATTCAACGGTAAAGGATTCACAACGTGTAGAATTATAAAAACAAATTCATTTACGAGTACAATTAAGTTTGAGCGTACAAATGGAATAAAATTTCGCGCAGAGACAGATATTTTATTAAGAAAAAAATGTGTGTTAAAACCGCATAGGAACTTTTCCATTAACTTTAAAAATTCGTAGAATTCATTGACTTAAGGTATTAAGAATTAAACATCTATTTATCACATTAATTTTAGATCCCGCTAATATAAAACGGTCACTAAATATATATTTTTTATAATCATATACTATACAAAAGTGCTTACGTAGATCTGAATATATTTTTCATCTTATTTTCTTTGCTAATTAACAAGATTTGTATTCCAACACTGGCCACTCTCTATAGTATAATGAAAATGAATTAAATCCCACATGCATTTTATATCTAGTCTGTAGGTTCGTTTCTGAATGTACATAGCATAAATACAACGTTAGAGCTGTTTTGTAAAGGCGGGCTTATATTATGCATACACTGTGAATACGAGATAAGTGTGAATACGATTTCGACTTACAAGCATGTTACTTTCACTGGCAGCACTGAACCGAAGCTGAAACGGCGTTAGGGAATAATAGTTAGAATAATGACCATTGGTCATATTTATTATGTGTATATACATGGTTTAAAAATGTCTAAATATATTACTTATGAATGTTGTTTTGAAATTATTATGACTATCGTTAGTTATACTCATACTTACGTACATTGCCAGTGTTTATATTTTTAAATAAGATAATAATTAGGTATAATCTTTCCTTTGTAAATACATAGAGTATGCTTCTGTGGTATTAATTTTGCCATTTCTTCTACACAGCTATAGCACATGTGATGGTATGAAAAATGAGCGCATCAGGGTGCTGTTTATAAATGACGACGTCGGAAAGTGCCACGTGGAATTAGTCTGAATAAATAGTCTAGTCTATACTGTGGTAGAGTTTTTTGAACCCGCCTGGCTAGCTACCACCCTCAATGTTAATCTGCAGTCATAATAGCATTGCTTTGTATCTGCAGTCATACAAGTGAGAGCTAGAAGTGTTCTGGGCGAATACGCTTCACCAACTACGTTTCAATGTCATTTAAAGTTAGATGAAATCGAAGACAAGTGTTAGATTTTTAGATCGGCCTCAAAAACCTTTAAGATTTCTCATTAATTCATACACCTTATAAAAGTGATCATTTAATCGTGATGTATTCAAAGTCTACTACTTATTTGTAACTATTTTCCATATTAATGAATAGGCAAACCCGAATTTGTCATATTTTTATATGTATTACTTTTAAAAAAAAGTTAATAAATTTGTTAACGATAATAACAAGGCGAGCGCTGATTCATTCCAGATGTGTGCAATGCAGGCACCGATTCCACAAACCATGATTCGGTCTATTTGGAACGATCCGCTCAGACTAATGAAGACTTACAAATAGTAAGCTGACCTGGTCGTTTGTAAATGTCGTACGCAAACAACATGGATGAATTGAACGAGTGTCTCATAGTAAATACATTTAAATTATTGATGAATGTAATACGTTACAATGTTAAAAAAGATTTCACTTAAAATTTTATAATTTAATTTTCTATCCGTTGCTCGAGATTGCGTTTATGTGATTAGCATATTGATTATAAACTAACAAATGGGTAAATATGTTTAATAATTTATAATAATTTGAAGCTATTATACATTCAATTAAAAGGTTTATTTAAAAATATATCATAGCATAGCATAAGTAAAGAATTAAGTTAAATGTTTAAATAAACTAGATGAAAGATATGCTATTCAAACAGTGTAATAATTATTTTTTATACGAGTAATGTAATTATACGAGTACTTAATAACGCATGATTGATTTACCGTTGTTTTTATAATATTTATACTGATATAAAACATTATTTTTTTTAAGTTGTAATTTGTTAAGAATTTTGTTATAATACTTTAATGAACATTGTTTACGGTCACGTTTTATATGTAAACAACCAGAATACGTGCTGCTGTTGTGACGCTGATAAAGGTAGATTGACAATACGAGGGTGGTAGTGGCTTAGGCTGGTTCGGGAAAACCCAAACTCCACTACTTACTTGACCCGAGAATCGATCCAGTGACCACCGACTTACAGTAATCCACAGGGCCATGTATGCAGCAAATATTAACTGCTTTTATTATTCTGAAATATTACCCAACTTACTGTTATATGCAGCCACAAAATCAAGAAATAATTTAAATAATAATAGTATGAAAAAAGATCAATATTAATAATACGGTATAATAAATTTGCAACGTAAAACGAATGAAACCATTTAACGATTTTACGTTACTGCACCATATCCATATGCTATACCTCTTCATACATGTATGTATTCATGGGAAGGCGGCGGGTATCGACAAGGCTTTATTATTTATGAACCATATATACCCGATATACCAATTTCTTAGTAGCGAATGTTGGTCGTAGCTCAAAGGGCATTGCCATGCAATTATTTATTTTATGATACGATATTTACAGGCATCAATTTCACGGCTGCCTTTCCTGTAAACTTTAACGTTTTGATTTTAATGCACAGCGAAAGTGCGAGTCATATTTGATGCTTATGGGTTGGGGAATAACGATTTATATATTGATATTTAGAAATATGATCACTTTTATTACATAGGAAATTCAAGTACGGAGTGTGTTATGTCATTAAACTCTAATCGTTAGTAAATACTATTTATACGATATGGATTCAGATCCCCGATGATATAAAATAGTTAAGAGTGTTTCTGTTCTTTAATAATATTTGGCGCTAAATTAACATACATATTATCATGTATTTTTGTTCGAGTCTGTGCTAATTTGGTTCATTATTATTTTCTTATATTTCCTGATTGTAAGAAAATTATAAAGTAATGTTGCTAGAAATAAAAAAAAAATACATATAATATTACATTTTGTAAATTTTTATGTTTATCAATAAAAAAAATTTAATCAAACATTGTTTCGTCAAAATGACGTGACCCTTAAATCTAGTGGTAAAATGTAATACATATAATTTTAAACAATGAAATACATATCGCGAATGAAAATGTACGACAAATGTTATCTTGCGTTGAATAAATATATATGTACGATAGGAGAAATCGTGTAAGATTAAATAACGAGGCAACATTAGCAAATTGACAAATTAAGCTTATATTTGACTGAACAGCAGCGACCGGTATGGATCGAACCATGCGTAATATAATAGCCGGAAAATGAGAAAAATCCGGCCATCATTTTGTTTCGCATCGCTGGTATTAATCCCGTAAATAATTGCCGCAATTTTCGATATAAAACAGTAGTAAATAATTTGCCGACGAGAAAATCATGTAATTTTTCTTATTATGTAACACTAACACTTTTTTATACGTTTTTACTCATCGACGAATATAAAAAAAAAGTGATCAAAAATGGAACGCAGTGTTTCTGAAATATAAGAAAACTGATTAGTGTAATGATGATAACACATTAACAGTTATATATCTTTGTGTATATAGTAATTAAAATTATGGAGACATTTACAAGTCAGAATTCTAAACTATATTTATGTAACGGATAATCACCTAATAATACTTCATTATCTTAATATTTAATAAAATAGTGATTTAAAGAAAAACAAATCTTTTGTATATTTGAAACTAACGTTACAATCAATACAACCAACATCCTCAAGCGCGTTTTCTGTTCTATATTTAAATAAAGTTGGTGTTCGAAACAATTTAAATGGAATTTAATCACCTTCGTCTTGTGTCAACCAACGGAATGTTTTTGGATACGGGTTTAGCTCCTACACACAGGGTAAAGTAACAAGCGCTTTGTCAATAGTTTATAAATATTGATGCGGCGGCAGGCAACTGAAGTGTTCGAAAACCTTTGGTTTGTACTATCACCTGTAGCGTTTCCATGGAAGGTGTCTTGGCTTTTGACATTTTGAAGTTTATATTTTAAAAACTATAAATAGTTACAAAGGGAGATAAATCTATACATATACAATTGTAAGTCCTGATTGATTCTCTGATTGATCGGTATATTAACGCACAGAGGTTTACTGCTGGTCCTAGAGACAAGAAATTTAAACGAAGTGTCTTCTCTTTACTATCTAGAGGTGTGCATTAAGAAAGGGTTTTCTGAAATTACACCCCATAAGGCTCAGATTACAATGTTAGTTTTTAATTTAAGTACTACTTCCTAATTTTAAGTACTAAGTTATTGTAACTTTTCATAAACAAAAAATTATAATTATGTCTTAAACAGTATTCGTAAAAAATACTGGAGATTATAGTGCTAGTTTATTTAAAAATCTCGGCTCGCTATTATTCTTAATGTCAATCTGTCGATATAAAAGCATTGCTGTGTACCGGCAGTCATACATCTGAGGGACAAAAGTATTCTGCTCAAGCACGTTATCTACGCACTAATTATCACTTAACATCAGATGATATTGTTGAGGATGTCTTAGCCATTACCAAAAAAAAGAAAAAAATTTGTAACACTATTAATAACTTTCTTTTATTAAAAGTGTATGATATTGAAACCATGAACAATAAATTACAGCGTTTACATATTTTTCAGCAAAATTCGAAAATGGAATATCGCAAGAATACCACAGGGTGAAAAATTGGTGATTTTTTTTTATTTTTGCCGTGACTGAGTAAAAATTTCATCAACAAGTTCCAACCGGTTGCAGTTATTTGTAGTCGTTTTTTATTGTGAAAGTTTCACGTTTGCAGATTGAGCGGAGTGTTTTCGGCAGTTCGATTCTAGAATAGAAATTGAGAACGATAACGATAATATTTATTAAAACAGCTACGACGCATGTCCTCGATGTAGACCTCTGCGAACTTCGCTCAGTTTATATTTGAGAGATTGATGCAAATGTCCGCTGATAGCAAATATGACAAAATTAAGCGGAAAGCGACTGTCTTTAATAACGTACATATAAAATAGTTGCACGCTAGAAATAACTGAACTTATTAATCCAAAATCCCATAAAGGAAAAAGTATATTAGTTCTGTAATGGCATCGAAACTTACGATTATTCCAAAAATTGCCGATCGATTTAAGTACATTTTTTTGAAACTCAAAATATCCTTTCACATTTTAAATAACTTTTATACCTAGCGAAGAGAGCGGGTCTGAGTAGATGAATAAATAAGCTTAATAGTAGATACTTTGATATTTAAAAGATTTTTCGTAAAATACCGTGGTACATACATAATAATTTTACATTTGAAAATATATTTGTTTTATTAACAATAGGTATATGGAATATAATCTTAAAAAAATGTTATTTATTACATAAAAAATACCTTGTAGATTAAAACAGAAAAGTTTATTTGGCATTAGAAATAAATACTATATACACGTCAAATTCTCCTTACATCAAAGAAGGATGTAATGATTGCACACAAAGAAGTTTGACGTAATGTCTGATTGCAGTGACACATTCGTGTGACAGGAAAGCGTGCAGTCTATTGCTGGATGCCCTATGAGTGTAGTTCTAAATATTTATGCAGTCACTACATTGAGTTTTATTCGCGTAACTCTGCAACCAATCGGATTGTCTAGCAAAGATAAATGATACTGTAGTTTCGCCTCAAACTAATCGTTATATTTGTAATTTCTCAATCCATTACCGTCTGAGACGAATTTATTTCGATACGCTCTCTGGCAACAAATATAAGACGGGCAGGCCGTAAAGGAAAGAAGAAAAATAGTCTGTGTTTTGATTTCTTTTATTGCTTAGTATTAATTGAGAGAAAGAGATTGGGCGTATCGCTTTCCTGAATAACACATCGCTTTCATCTTTTTATGAAGGAATCGGTTTTTACAAAATTGTTTTTACTTTTCTAGATCGGTGATGACATATTTATCATACGTTTAAAATTAAAATGACGGAGAAATAGATGCAAGGTAAACATACACCATATAACAAAAGAAAAAATTAGGATTAATATGGTAATATATTATCAGCAAGTTTTTATTATAGAAGTATTTCATAAATAACCGAAGATATAATATGTAAAGTGTTTATAGCTGAAGACGCACGGACTCGATTGGAATTAGCGGCAATGCAGTGCGGCGAACATTGCAACGTTACGTAATTAACAATAGAGCAATTAAGTTTGGCGGGCAACCCTGCGCGCACCGGAATGCTATTTCGCGGCGGATGCCCCGACCGCCCACGCTGCGTTCCGCTACGCCGATGGACAATGCATTTCGCTGATTTTGCTGACGCCGTTTTTGCTGATCCCCATTATTTCCCTCCCGCTCGAATACTCTAAATAGTGTTGTAAAGTACTCGTTTTTGATTCGTAGTTAAGTTAAATGTACTCAGTTTTGATAACACTTAGTATGGTGAATAGCCTCTGAGTCTCGAGCTGAGCATGAGTTGAACCCTACATTATAATATAACTCTTATCTAATGGGACTTATAGTAATAAAATGAATATTCCATAAAATCGTTTATATTAAACGCAGGGCTAACTTCGCGAGTGCGACTTAAAGTAATCTAACGCTTTAAAAAAGTAATAAATGAGAACCAGGCCTGCATGTTGTGCACGTAAGCACGGGTACTTTTAGTTTCTATGTTTTTACTGGCCGAGTCCTGCAAATCTTTAGTCTAGATTTTATATTAATATTCAAGGACTCAAATCATTGACAACACTATACTGTACGGACTGGTTAAATAATTAAAACGTCCACGAAAGCCCAAGCATTATTGTAATTGAGCCCTAATTTGATAATCTATGATTTAAATTCAGGTGTTGTCTTCATAAATTCATGATTGTAAATAAAATGACTTTTGTAACTTTATAAGATAATACTTCGTAAAGGTCGTCAACACAGCTGTGCCTACTCTAATGTGGTGGCTATTCATGGGCGACGGTAATCACTTTTCATCAGGTAAACCTCTCGTCCGTTTGCCTACTCTGCCTTTAAAAAATATGTTATAAAGATAAACACCAAAACTAGTTTCATTTACCACTATCAACTGGCACATGACCACTGATGGACATAGGCGTATACCAAAGAACTCCATACAGATTGGTCCTGCGCTCACCGCATCCAGTTACTTACCGCGACCATCACTCTCTGTCTACGTCGTTGGTGTAATGGCACTCCTGTCTCTTACATCGGGAGTCGTCGGTACGATTCCTGCTCAAGACAAACCTTTATGTTTGTTCTGTGCCTGGTAGTTAATATATATTTAAGTATGTATTTAATAAAATATTTATAAATGTATATCACTCTCTGATAACTCACATTACAGGCGCTGCTTAGCTACCTGTCATGGGATCAGAGTGCTATGAGTAAAAAATGTCTTAGAATTTTTTTATTTATTGTTTATCACCAGACCGTCGGGCCACCCTATGTGTGCCACAGCGTCTACTAGGTATATGGCTGCCAATTGTAGAGGTTACCGCCTTTAAGTTAATTAAAAATTAAAATAAATATAATTCCAAACAGAATTTAAGTTTTTTATTTTCTTTAACATATTTTGAACGAGGGGTTAATTGAACTCGTGTTTGTTTTTACGTAAAATGTAATTTACGTTAATTAACGGATGCCTGTAATTACACCATTGATATGGCTGTTGCATGTCATTATGTAGTAAGAGCTTAGTTGTACTTCGTTGACTAATTATTTATTTATGGTCTTTTATTTGATCGCCATATTAAAATTAGAGATTTTTTCCATTTGCTAAGTTCTCAAATCAATATACTGTGTGAATATTAATGTTCATAATGGCTATTCCAATGTACATAAAAATCAATTTAAATAGAAGCATCAAGTTGCATAGTTCAAACAGTGAGATAAAAATTCAAGTTTAAGGTTATTATGTGAACAAACGACATGTTCCATTTATATTGATTTTGAACAATTTGACTTTTTTATTTGTTAAAGAAATCGGCGTTTTTGAGCAGAAATTTTAATATAGGAAATGTTTTACGCTTAAAATTAAAAGTAATAAGAAAATTGCGATGGCTTATCGTTCGCACCTTTTGACACATTCTTGTTACCTCTCGCGTTACCGTGCTGCTAATGACTCAATTAAACACAGCCCGCTTAAAAAGCATCGTTATTTATAAATTGGGGAACACACAAATATACGACGTAACTTGCTCAACTTTGGAATGAAAATTGTGTGTGCAATAGTCGATCGAACATTGCATGGCACTTCGCAGTGTTTAATCAAGTTTTTTTTTTTGTAAAACCCAACTTTAATTACAAATGTAATCGTGATAATAATTGTTGGATTAAATTACTGTTAGTTAAAAATTACAAATTGGTATTTATTCCAGATTTATTTGCAATATTGCATGATTATCATCGCGTAAAATAATTTTGCATGCGTGATGTAATAAATAAATTTTATGTTATATTTTAGCATCAATGAGTTTATAAAAACTAATTGATGTTTTCTCATTGCATTAAATTGTTTTATATTTCCAAAGATTTATCATTTTTGATAATTTAAAATAAGATATTATCAGAGTTTAGGTTATGTGAATCAATAACAAAAGGTAACGTTATACCAAAATAATCCATTGTTTTTTTGGGATTAAAAATGTGTTATAATAATATAAATATCCTTTGTAGGTTGGCGGTATGAAATTTTGTAAAAGACATAAGGCGACATCTCGACAGGTGTCAGTTGGAACGTCATTTATATGTTCATAATCATAAGTCCGCTTCAGTATTCAATGTCGTATCCGATTGAATTGAATATTTTTGCACAATATTTATTTTAATATATCCCATGCATTAATAAGTGTATTGTAAAAGAGTTAAAATATGGTATTCATACAAACTTTAGCCAGGCACTATGCGCACACCTAACATAGGCTGTTGGAACAAATTGAAAAGCAAATAAAGGCTTTCCGTTAAAAACGACGAGAACTTTTTCAATTACAAACTTGCGTGGCGTGGGTATAGCATCTTGAGTGCGAGGTCATTGAACTTCCTAGATACCATAACTTACGCCGTTGATACGTCGGGGTTCATTTTATTTGAAAGGGATAAAAAAACTGAAAGATAAGATTGTGAGAAATGTTACTGGCCAGCTTGTAGAATCAAAATTTACCCAATACATGTCAAAAAAATCGTGGATTTAGTAAAACTTAAAAATGTTCAATTTAAATATGTTTGATTTTTTTTACCTAAATTAATTTAGCAAAATTAATTTTCACAAGTTATTTTATTTCAATATTTAATAACGAAGAAGTTTCGTTTAAACATTGTATTTTATGAATATAACTTGGAATATAAGAGTTATTAAATATCAAGTTTATCTTTTATTACAATAAATATTAATATGTGTATAAAAAATAATAAAATGATTTCTACACATTTTTACTTAGTAATAACCAAAATCAGTCTAATTGAAAGAAAAATCATTTTCTAGAATTTTCGATATCCTGTAGATCATGTACAGACATAGTGCCTGTCGGAATAAACAATATGTAATAAATAAAGTGTAGGTTACAGATATACCTACATATATAATGTCTTTTTCTTAGATTTATTTTATTTATTGTAAGCTTGAAATATGGTAGAAATAACTGTCAACTGAGAATTCCTATGGATGAGAATACGTAATTATGTATAAAATTATGTTTTGGGGGTGAGCTTTGTTGTTTTATTGTGTTTATCGGTGATGTCATTGTTAAATTCCATTAATAATAATTGCTTTCAAAGTTCCGCCCTAAATTTGACAGGGCCCGTTGTTCCGAAGTGAGGGAGGTGAGAAGTCAACTCATCGTGGCAGCTAGTTCCGTTATCGGCGGCGCATAGGGCACCAGCGAAAATTAAATCTCTATTAAAATTTAAGAAAAGGGACTAAACTTTTATCAGTTATGAACTTTCGTGACATTTCGCGAAGAATTATTATCGTCTTATCTGCCGCTGCTCCTCGGGAAGCGGATTCAACTTGGTCGTATTTACGTTGGCTCATTCAATTAAAGATACTTATATTCTTATATTTGTAGCAATCAACAGAGACGTAGATGAATGAGAAAATCAATTATATATGAACGAGACAATGTGAAAGTTTGTTATTTAAAATTTAGCAACGCATTTGTTGTATATCAGTGACAATCTGTTTTTCATAACACTGTATTATAAATACGTAATTACGTAACAAAATCTTTTATCACGCCGTCGTTCTGCATGGGTTTAATACCAGTGTCATTTTATTTATAATGATATCATCATATAATCTTTATAATGGAACAACGGTATAAGTTTTTCGACAGCGTTTTGAGTTTTCAGATTATTGCATTATCACCCTTAACCGTCAGCATTGTTGTTTCCTATATAGTCATTACTGGAAATGATAAATTTAGAGTAGCATTATCCACGACTACCCATGCAGTTTACTGCTGCACCGGATTTAAGCAGTTTATTAAGCTGTTATCTTCACATCTTTAGACAAGGTTTAATAAGTTTTATCAAATACTTACACTGCGCTGTGAGATAAACCTGCTTCTACGTTTGTCATTTCTTTATAAAATCATAGTCGGTTATTATTTTTTCTGTGGGAACATTTAAAAAGAAATACAGACAGTAGCGTAATGAGTAACAAAATTCAAGATGGGAGATGTTATCTTTATTTTTCACTATTCAATTAGTGATTTGATAAGGACTTTCAAATGATGGTTAACGACACACTTGCCTAAAACAATCTGCGGTGAGTTTAGATATTTACTCTGTGCCACAAATTGTTCGTCACCTTCGGACACAACATGTTACCTCAGTAATTTCATTGGCTATAGCGCCTACCTAGACAATCTCCGTAACCAAAGATCTGCTACAAGTAATCTGTAATTTTGTTACAGATTACCGATCGTAGGTTTGAAGGCGTAACATCATAAGACCTTTTACCCGAAGTATTTTACATGCTACAACTTAACCATCTTTACACATATATACTTGAACTAGAAAGTTTTAAGTCTTAGAAAGTTGATTAGGGTAATCACCTTCGTTTTATATACTTCAAAGGTAATTACTGAAAATTAGTTATCGAGCGGACTCAATTTATTTTAATTAATGATGGGGTTCAAGTAATTATGCCGTGTGCCGAAAAGAGAAGTGAAAAGAGAGTAAAAAGCGACTGAAACCGCGGGTAAATTAGTCAGCATTGTATTACACCCACTCGCCCCCGTCCCTCGCGTCCCACAAACGCGGCCGAACAGTAAAAGTTAATTAAATAAAAATACCAACCGAATCCACTCCCGTTGAGGTGTCAAACAGCAATCAGCAAATAAAGAACCGCCAATAAGTTAGCTAGGCTATTCAGAATCGAAAAGGCTCCGATTCATTGTCACGATTCGTTTTGATTGGACGTGCTTTGATACCGATAGCCGGGATTGCGATCGTTCAAAATTTTAATATTTTTTTTATGTCCCCCCTCATACTCGATTCTATCCTGCTGCGGTTTCGTGATATTTATGAGTCGTTTTGTTTTGGCAAGACTCGGTAAAAACGGTTGGATATAACGTTTACTACATTATCTTCCTATTCGATCTACAAATTTAGTGCGTACATAATGTAGTATTATCTCGCTTCTATCGAAAATTGGTACGCGAATTGTAGTGTTTGTAAAAGAGATTATTAATATACGGTATATTAAGAAAGAAATTTTAAACAAGTATTAACTAAATCAGTACAACGTACATGTCAATTACATTGTATCAAAATTATAGTTATTGTATTGAATAACGACATAATATTTGTATATTATTATTTTATAGTTTTAATCATTACCGACTACTATTACATACATATATACTATTACCGAACAAAGGGAAATCGTAAAATATTAATTTTTATATAGTCAATTTATAACATAACTAATGAACTAATAACGTTCGAACATCCAACCGGTTATAATATGAATTGATTGTTGCTTGCGGTAGTCCTGGCCTTAGTCCCTAACGTTTAACATACTCTGATTGGCTTTAGGCATTTAGTTATATACACTGCACAACACTATTACCTATAATCCGTACGTAAACGTCCGGTATTCGATATCCGTTTAACCCAATTGTAATTGTCGGATAACGTATTAATATAGTGATCGTATCTTTTTATTTTAATTTCTATGTAGTGCCTTCATTTAATAATAAAACGGTAATCGTTAAACTAATAAGAAAAACCGTTTTCATATTTGTTAGTAGACTAACCGATCCGCAAGTATATTAATCATTATTTAAAAAATTTATCTATGATATGTAAGAAAATCTTTCACGTATGGTTATATATATCATTGTTTCATCTAAAATAATGTTTTTCAACTAAGAACGTCCTTAAGTTAAGAAAGATGTAAATAATAAGAAAAGGAGTCTTATAGAAGAAACAGTTACTTTGTTTACAACATGATTTCATAATTCATATCGAATATTATCTACATTGTGGTATTTACATTAAAAAAAATAGAGAAGCCATAGCGTTATAATTTTTGAACGTACATTATGACTTTTTAACCACATTTTTATACGATCTAATAAAAATTCAATATAAACGAAAAATACTCAACAACATTTCGTTTATCGAAGCCCCGCCGCTCAGGTAACGTCGTTTTGAATCAAATTTCGTTCAAAAAATTCAAACGTTTCGAGCTTCAATATCTTGAATGTACAAATAGTTTACACAATTTAATTTTCAGAAGGGAAATAAGACAAAAACTTCTAAGGTATACTTGTTATCAGAAAAAGAGAATAGCGTTCTGTTTATCAAAAGGAAATTGTACTATTCTGAATGGGTATTATTTTATATAAGAGACGGATATAAAGGTCTTTTGTGTAATATTATGATAAAGAAGAAATATAACAAATGATTACAGAGAAGTGGCACTCGTATTTTGTTTTAATACTTATTGAAATAGAATGTAGCGCATTTCCTTTCACAGGAAAATTAGATGAATTGAATATTTCAATTTCTTAAAATAATAGTTAGCTGTAGAGATAAAAACAGTTTGGTTCATGTTTAGCTGCAATTCAATTTAAATATAAAATACTGTTCAAAAAGTATTTCCAACATGTACATTGTTTTTTTTTAGAAGTAATAATTGTATTTCAAAGTTACCAAACAAATTAGTTCAAAATTTTCTTATTCAGGGATTCTTTTTCTTCAGAAAGAGCAATTTTTGGATATCTATCCTAAGTTTCTTAATTTTATTTTCATTGGAATTCAAATACTCGTAGAATTCAAACAGAAAAAGAAATATTGCAGAGTACTATTTTATACATTTTTGATTATTTAATATATGTAGCCGAGGGTGAAAAGAGGTTAGGCAAAAAAATCGGTGATAATTATTAATAAGAGAAGTATAAAATAATGTTTTGGAAATATTTGTATTCATTAAATACTTGTAGGACACCAATATTAAAAAAAAACGGTGAAAAATTATTTTAGGTGTTGCATTTGGAAATATGTTGCAACATTTTTGATTGAGCTTTGGGAAAAAGTAGAAAATATAGGTTCTTTTTATTTAATTTTTTAAGAAATATTTTTGTTACATGATTATTTATTTCACTTATATAAGTTCGAAGAGGAACATGGATTTGTACAGTTTTATTTTATTTGGTAACGGAGAAAAATACGATTTTTTTTCATTATCATTATCAAAAGCTCTTAATACTTTATAAACGGAATATAAAACAAAGCTTGACAACATAAATAGCAATGGATGAAATACGTTCATTGGCAGCAAAGTACAATCGAGTCGTGAGGTCATGACGTTATTCTTTGGCTCCACTGACGCAGTTCTGTGACGTTTCATTCATTATACGTTGCTGAATGCGATCTGCTTGGATAAAGCTTCTCTAATTATTTCCGTGCTTTCTCGTCATCGAAATGCGGTCGAGGTGGTCCGATTCAACACTGAATGCCGGTATATCGATCATTCATTTTAAATATATTTCAAGTCGCGAATATTGTTAAACTATGCCGCGAACGAAACATATATTGTAATCGTCATATATTATTATATTTAGTAAAAAGAAACGTTCTCATTATCAGATTTGGTTTCTTAATGTCTAAACGAAATTTTCACTTAGGTTATTTTAAGTTTTGACATACGCACATCTGTATATGTACAATTATACAATGTTTACGGAAATAGGGCGACATTGGTTACTTGTTTAAACTATGCACCGTTTCTGTTAATCAGTGGTAAGTGAGTATAATTTGGTGAGTTGAGATTGTTATTGATACTTAATTCGTAGCGGTTTTATATCGGTGTATGCTTTTTCACAAAAAAAATATAAAGTCAATATCAACACAACTGCTACGTATTTATAATTTGTCATGAATTTTTTGAGCGCACAGTTCATTCTACGCAAAAATTCAAAACATTTATTGCCAGCTATTGGCAAGAGAGTCGCATGTGAAAATTTATCGGCTACATGCAATGCACAACATTTGGTGAATTGGCTCGGCCACGCCAGAGTCGGCTCTATTTGTCAAGTGTATATAATTTCGCTTCAACGAGCCATCAGCTATATGCGACACGCTCGTTTTGTTTTCCACTGCAATAAGAGCCAGCGCATCGCCTCTTACTGACTTTGTACGTACACCCACATGTATGTATATAGCTACGTTAAGACGAATTTGTGTGTGCCTCGTTATTTGTCAACGTCTAAGATAATTTCTATTACAAACGCATGTAACTGAATCAGAGCGTGTACACACACGTGGAAGCTTCTAGTTATGACATTTGGTTAATTTAGTCATATTGTAACTGCTGAACATTCCCTATTCTTATTAAATAAATTATAACGCATTAATTATCATAAAATAAAAAATCTTTATGTAAAAATAATGTGTTTTATGTAAATAAATATAAATTTCGTAACGTTCATGGAAATATGAGTATTAAATATGGATTTTCTTGTAAAAGCTAAATATTAACTAAACTAAAATCGAGAAAGATTGAGAAGTAATTTTTAATGAAATTTCGATTTTTTTATCGGTTATTGGTTAACACTTACCTCGATTTCACCTTATGATAAGTGACAATGAGGTCGTTGATAATAAAGCGTTATCGCACTGAATTATTCTGGACCTCACATATAAAACAGCAAGAACAAAACAATGCTGCTATGGCGGCAGATTCATATTGAGTCATATTCTAAAAAAAAACCCCTACCACCATACAGACTCCATTATACCAGTGGCCTGGACATGGTACCCGGGTCCTCCACGTTACAAGGTAAGCGGGAAGTCACTGCGCCACGGAGGTCGTCAAATATGTATAATTGCCAGAAAAAAGCAATGCCTTCATGAGTGCAAATTATTATTGTTTGTGATAGCTAACCAAACTGGGATTCCAATACTCATATGGCTACGTAATCGAATCTGTATCTCGACGTAATAAGTCATACGTTAAAAGTTTGCGCCATGAACACAGACATATACTAAAAATAATTACTAAAGAAAAAAAATAGCCAGTGATGTAAACAAGAATTACAAGTATCATCTTGGTACTATGAGAAAGAAATAGACCGCACTCCACAAATTCAAACGGACACTATAATAGGGCTGGTTATTTTATTATTAAAACAAACGTAAATCACAGCGCCTTTTAATACTTTCAACAAAGCGAGAGAATCTCTGTTCTCATTAAAAAAAACAATAATTTGTAATAATTATTTGTATTAATTTTATTATTAAGTCTTAGACAGTTCTTTAATAAAATGTATTTTTTTTTTCTTAATGATTAATTGTTAGAATAACATTAATATATTTAAATTCCATAAATTGGTTTTCAATGCAAAATCTAATCGTTATTTACAATAAAATATATATTAATTGAATATACGTATTCACGACTTTCCGGAAAAAAAAGATCTGTACTCGTGTTGTGTCCAGGAACCAGAAATGTTTATTAATTTCCAGAAACAATAAACAACAGTTAAGAAAGAAAACGTCATGTCAAATATTTGTAAACACTATTGTATAAGCCGACCTTAGCACAATAAAACCTTAAAAGTCGAAGCACAAGGTTAAAGTGGCTTGAATCTCAACCCTTCTCATTTTAAACGCAATTTGTTGAAACCTATTTAATTTTCATCCAACAACGTTTCATACTTTAATTAACCAGTGGGCTGTTTGTTCAACGAAACGTTTAGAATAAGTGAGTCCCTAAGGGGATGAGATTTGTAAGGAATTGATAGAAACAATATTGACGTAATTACGCACCACTTAAACAGAACAAAAGTGTACATTTTTTTTTGCCTTTTACTTTTAACGTGCTACAAATTTATTTCAAATGCATACGATTTGTATGAATTATTTTCTATTCTTTTGCTGTACTTTTTCAACAGACAAATAGGTACAATTGTGTCGCATTGAAATGCTTTTATTTGTTTAATTCTGTTGGTACCTTTCTTAAAGGTACAAAAGGCAAAATAAAAGTGGATTTAAAGTTTAATGAGTCTTATCTTTTCTCGAGATTGTGAGAAATTGAGCTAGTATATGGAAAAGTATACATTTAAGGACTTATCAATATTTATATATACCGAATGATGTCAACTGTACATTACCTGAGATGTACCTATATTTAAATTGATGACGACAAAAGTTCACAGCAAAACTTATTCAGGGTATTTATTTAAAGAAGGATATTAAATCATACAAAAAAACATCTTTTTCTATTTTAAAGTGTTATTACTGAAGAAGTAAAAATAAAGACATATTTCGTTTATCTTATTTTATTTAAAAAATTATATGCAATTTTTTTTAGTGCTGTAGACAAAATATTTTTAATTCAATAATCCTTTGGTTAATCGGTGGTGTGGTGCAGTGAAAATTCGTTTTCGAATAAAACCGTTTAAAGTTCAGTTCAAAAACTATCTCATTACGTTGTTATATAGAAAGGGGGAACTTCCTTGCGATTCCAGCTGTAATATATTTAAAAATTAAAAAAAAGTTAGCTCCTTTTAGAGGAGCGCATGCAACTGATCGCACCATTAATGCGTCTGAGAATAGAACAAGTTTCCGCTTCGAATGTTCTAAGGCAGGCGCGAAACAATTATTTTACAAGTTTTAAAACGCCCCAACATCTACGTCTTTCCGGCGAATCTTTTTTTTTTAATCGGCAATGAGCCGTAGATAGAGTATAAAGCGTGTTTGCCTAGAATATCTGGCTCTCATATCTATGACTGCCAGAATACAGTGATGCTGTGATGGCGGCAGATTAACATTGAGGATAGCAGCTAGACAGGCGGCTTAAAAAAAACCTTGTCACCATCTAAACTGGACTACTCATGTGATCCGCGAGTCGAATCCGGGACTGCCGTAATACAAACGTTAAACCTCTGCACTGGTAGTCGATATTAAGTTTCTTCTCCCTCTCATTTCAATGTCATTTAATATGATTTGCTTATTTGTACGTTCGAAAAATTAAGTCCCATGTGTTTTGTTACTACTTACTTATATATTATTTTTAATCGTTTATAGGCTAACACCTGGTTTCGATTTCCTTTGATGTTAAGTGACAATGAGGCCGTTGATGGTAATGCGTGTTCGCCCAAAAGACATCTGGCGCTAACATGTATGACTGCCGAAACACAGCAATGCTGTTATGGCGGCAGATTGACATTGAGCGTGGTAGCCAGGCTCGTTCGAAAAACCCAACCACCATTCAGAGTCCACAACTCCTGTGGCCTGTGAATCGAACCCGGGACTTCTGCGCTACAAGGCAAGTGGGTAAACCAACGGTAAATAAACGGAGGCAGTCGTTATATCGCCTGGGATTCCCCGGGACCTCCGATGGTATAACGCAAATGGTAACTATTGCACAACGGAACTAGTTAATCTTTACATTATTGAAAAATACGAGCGAAAAAATTATACGTAAGTAAGGCTGCCTTATAAAGACAATTTTTACACTCTAAAACTAAAGACAACCCTAGATAAAATTGAGGCATATTGAGAGTAGTTGTTAGGTGAAGACGATTTAGCTTGCATTCAAGGGACCTGCGACCTCCGTACGACGTCTATTGTGTTGGCCTTTTCCGACTTCAATATAATTTAAGGCATTTTTCTACTCACATCTTCTTTGTTGTATGAATTCATCTTTCTATTATAAAGATTTTCATACAGCGTACTACAATCTCTTTGCTTCGGGGCATTTTTATCATGTTAAAGATTTAATACCAGTTATTTATGTCACTTCTTTTAATATTGTTATATTTCAATAAAAAATAAACTACTATTAAGATTTTCAAAATCAATACATTTGATTATTTTATTTGCATATTTCTTTTAAAGAAGAACACGATTTGACTTGTTTAACATTAGATTTACCGGACCCGTAATTTTCAGGAACCAATTCTAGATAAAAATTTCCGTATAATAAATGTTCGACTTTTAAATTTTTTTGTACTGACTCTGGCGACATTGTTTTACATATATTTTATTATATAACAAAAAAATAAGAATACAATTATACACAAAATTCTACGGACTCGAAAAGAAAATCGTAAAAATGTTTCAATAAATCTAGCGTTAAAGGAAAATATTTTCTTAAACCTATTTAAATAGAAGATTAATTACTCATATTTAATATATTAAATGAGGTCCATCATTAACGCAATTGTACATAATCGACATTAACATAACAAAATGCTTGTAATCAGTTCAAAAATAGTTCAGTAAAGTTTTCTCGGCGAAGAAACGTTACCGACCGTGAAAGAGCAAAGTGGTCGCTGATTTGTGGTCGTCGACGTCGCATTCAGTGTGTCTCATTCCTAGAGAGAATTCGCTGTACACTGACCAGCATTACAGACGCGAAGAGCAAAAAGCGTACTGGCTCGGGCCCAAGCGACTGTACGAGCGGCTTGTTTCATACGTCACATTAATTAAGCATCAGATAGAATCGGGCGTGTGACGCTCCGAGTGATATTCACGATAAGCTCTCAAAGTAGTAAACATGATATTTGGAGCGCCACGTGTGGACAGGTGTTTGATGCGAGCGAAATTAGTGGCGGCTGCGTGTCGGATTCTGCAATGAGTCAAACACATCATCCATACCGAAATTGTGATTAATTGGATTAATGATTTATTTATTTCATGTTATTAATGAACCGCTTGCTACCGAAAGGCGTATATGTATATGCCCTGAAAATTCCTTACGAGCCTCATGTTCACACTATATTTACTATAATGTAATATTTTATAAAGATACGTAATGAATATTTTTGTGAAAGATCTATGTACGCTTTTCGTAGATAACTGTTCTTCGTCAATGAACATTCTTCAGGGGAGTGTGTATACGTCCTTTAGAGCGAAAGGTCTAATCCGTTTATTTATTTATACACCTACAGATTAATGTACTCCAATAATATTAAAAAGATAACTTAATGTATATATTATGGTGAATTAAATATTAACTATGTGATATTTTTTAATAGTACACTTGGTAAGTAAGTTTTATTACTTATGTCAGCTTTGCTGGAGATAAAACAACTATTTATGTTTAAAGTAATACACTTCAGGCTGTGTTGAGAGAAAGTAATACTAAATTTAATATAGAAAGAGTATTCTGTTGTACAAATTGCGAAGCCGTTGTTTTCTCTTATAAGTTAGACCGTGAGTGATACGATGTTAGGAGCCGAGTAGCCATTTACATGTGGTCAGCCGTCGCTATGCTATCTCACTGATTTACAGACGTATTCAATTGTCAGCAAGACTTGTACCAACAACTGTACAGTTGAACTGACAAATTCCTATTAATTCTCAAATTCTTTATTGTTATATCCACAGAGATTTCTTAAATTTGTTTTATTAATTTACTGTCGTATATAACGTAAACGGTAGATTTAATTATTAAAATTAGTCGTACTTGTCAGAGTCAGAGCAGGTCTTAGCTTACTATATATAAAAGAAAACCTTATTTTTTTTTGTTTGCGCGGGGAAAATGCATTGCTGCACCGTAACGTGGGAGGGGGAGGCGTGTGTGGGGCTGCCGGCGCCCTGAGAAGGGCACTTTTCCTGGAAATAGAATTATTTCCAGGGGCTACCCACTAAAAACC